>PNEQ01078293.1:0-36556 GCA_003012365.1 Medauroidea extradentata | reverse complement strand
CAGGATACATACCCAACATAAAACATTAATAAGCAGAGTTTGCTTTAGTCAACAGGATACATACCCAACATAAAACATTAATAAGCAGAGTTTGCTTTAGTCAATTAATAAGCAGAGTTTGCTTTAGTCAACAGGATACATACCCAACATAAAACATTAATAAGCAGAGTTTGCTTTAGTCAACAGGATACATACCCAATATAAAACATTAATTAGCAGAGTTTGCTTTAGTCAACAGGATACATACCCAACATAAAACATTAATAAGCAGAGTTAGCTTTAGTCAACAGGATACACACCCAACATAAAACATTAATAAGCAGAGTTTGCTTTAGTCAACAGGATACATACATACATAAAATTCCAAAAACGGAATCGTGTCAAATAAAACTAGGAAAAACCAGATAATAAATTAAATAACAAAGATAAAAAAGAAACCTAAGTTGACATGCGACACAACGATGAGACGAAACAAGACACAGTAGATATCAGACACGAACAGAATTACAACAAATAAGGCCGTAATTTCTGAATTTCTCCACGACACATTCCAGTACTTGACATTGTTTCATCCGTTGAGAGCGCAATATACAAACTTCCTGCTGCTAAACAAGACAAATTTCGTTGGACTGTGCGCACAGCGATTACTTCAGCTGGCTCACCAAAACCTAATATCTCTTCTGATAAACTCAATGCCATCAAAAATCTGAAATCCAACCTTGACATTGTCATCCTTCCGGCAGACAAGGGTTACTGTGGTACTAGATAAATCAGACTATGACAAAAAAAATCACAGTTATGATTACCACTGAACAATACACACATCTTGAAAAATACCCCACTGCCAGAATAGAACGAAAAGTATAGGCTACCAAACTTTGAAAAAACACGAAAGCCACATACCCGACAAAGTAAGATCATAGCTGACGCCACACAGCAGTAGATCACCCCACATATATGGTCTTCCCAAAATCCATAAACCCGACATGTTTCTGCTCCCGATCATCAGCTGTTGCAATGGTCCGTGCCAAAAACTATCAAAATATCTCCTAAAAATTGTTGAACCTCTCGTAGGGCAGATGCCAACTTTTGTCAGTGACTCTAGTCATTTTATATCCATAGCCAAAACATTGACAATAGAAAACACTGACACCCTAGTGTGTTTCGATGTCCAAAGCCTTTTCACCATTATACCTGTGGCTGAACATCTCAACATTGTCAAGGCCAAGCTAGAAGCTGACACAAACCTAAAGGAATCTGTTCCCTTCATCATGTAAGCACACAGGGTTCAGGAACACGAGTGCGACTGATGAGGAAACCGGAAAAACCATCGTGGAATTGTTTCACCACAACATGTTTCTAGTTTAGAGACAGTTTCTACAAACAGACGGCATGTCAATGGGCTCTTCACTTTCACCATTCATGGCGATCATATTTATGGAGAACTTTGAAAAGAATCACTTAGCAAAAGCAATAGCCCTCCTAAAATCTGGCTCTGTTATGTAGACTTTTACTATCTGGCAACATGGACATGAAACACTGGAGGAATTTGTGACCTTTCTAAACTCATTGAGGTCATCTATCAAGTTCTACCTATATGAAAGAAACCAACGACAGCATTCCTTTTCTGGATGTACTAGTCAGCAGAGAAAGCTGCAGTCTGGAAACCAAAATATACAAAAAACCTATACATGCAGGCCGATATATACATTTTGCATCCAACCATCCTAAAAGCACAAAAACTGGCAAAATTCGCACACTAGCCAAACGAGCTGCGATTAATTGTTCCAGCAAAAACTCTGTGGCGGTAGAACACAACCAAATAAGAAAAGAACTCACAGCCAATGGTTACCCAGCATACATCATCAAACATCATATGAAACCTAACAGAACACTTAAGCCCACAGAAACGGAAAAACCAGCAGGAACCCTAATTATTCCGTATGTTCGAGGCCTTTCTGAAAATAAAAGACGTCTGGGAAACAAACACGGACTTCAAACAGCATTCCGATCCAAATCAACTATTAAAAGTATGGTCATCAGGGTGAAACCAGCCACAGAAGAGCTACAAACCTATATTGTGTATATCAGATACCCTGTGAATGTGGCCATATGTACATTGGTGAAACTGGCAGAGCTCTAGCAACCCGAATCAAAGAACACAAAAACAGCTGAAGAAAGGTGAAAGTGGCACTCGTGTTCCTGAACCCTGTGTGTCTACATGATGAAGGGAACAGATTCCAGTTCCCGAAACGTCGTTGTACTGTCTGTCTGGAAAACTACTGTGTCTTGTTTCGTCTCATCGTTGTGTCGCATGCCAACTTAGGTTTCTTTTTTTATCTTTGTTATTTCAGTTTTTATCTGTTTGTTCCTTGTTTTATTTGACCCAATTCCATTTTTGGAATTTTATGTATTATGTATCCTGTTGACTAAAGCATACTCTACTTATTTATGTTTTTTGTATTATTGTTAGTTTTCTTTTGACAGTCATTTATTTCGCAATTGAGTATGTCTGAGCAACTAAATCCAGTTATGCACTACCATTGCACAGTTCTTTCAAAGATATAACTTTACTGTATTTACTAAAACTTAACTTTTGTACAACTGTCAAATATATATTACTGTAGACAGTAATTTTATCTTCAGAACATTTTAAGGTATTCATTTTATTTTAAAGTTCTAAATTTTAAAAATATGTTTGTGTAAACTAAGAACAATTTTATTTATAAAATAAAACGTACTATTTTATCTCCTTAAATGACGTGACTTGTAATACGTGTGTACGGAATCCTTCTAGTAATGACGTGTTATTCTTCAATGTGTAACATTCTGAGCTCTTTAGCTACAGGAAGGTTTTGAGGTAGTGTAGTGGTAATATCTCGGGATTCTAAGGTATATTTTTGACGATATCGTTCTCGAGCTTTCCGAGTGAGAAACGTGGCAGATGTTGCCATTTACCTGCGTGTTTTCTTTGTAGTGTATTTCTCCGACTTAGCATTCCAATACTACGCCCTCCTGACTTCATATAATCACGAGTGTTCAACCTCTATGCCGAGTGTTCATCGAAACTCTTCACTCCACTATACTTGCCAAGTGCCACTTCACATGCATTGCTGTGGGTATTGGAAAGAGGGGAGGGGGTGGGGAGGTGGGCGGTCAGGGAAACTATTGTCCGCATATATACAGCTCTAGTAGTTGGTAATGTCGACTTTGGTAGTCCTTACTACAGTCCAGTATGACCAACTGTGCCCAAGATGCTGTGCTGTTTTCACAATACTAGTGTCCAACTTGCAACTGGTGTTTTCTGCAAGAGTATAGCCATAAGTCTCTGTGCGAAGGCTGATGAACCACCACTTCGGTATGGTGTCGACAGTCGCTGTTGAATTATGCTATCAGAGGCCTCTTGCACGCGCACTGCATGCAGACTTTCTCTATCTCATCCCCTGTTTTATTAAGGTCACCGCACCGCCTGCCATGCCCATAAAATGTGTTTAAGTGTGTTTGCGAATCCTTTTTTTTTAGAAACTATTCCACATGTACGGAAAGAAAACATACTTGGGAAAACGGAAGTCATTGATATGACACCATGATCATTTAATCACTGCTTCCAGGCTCTCCAATAGAATGGCCTTCTCATACTACCGAACATCTAAGAGTAATAACTGGACATACGCGAAACTAAGAGAGAAACGAGCACTGAATTTGCTACAATATTCCCACCTGTGATATTATATGGCCCCCATTAAACTCCTGTAGTAAAATGGATTAGCGAGATTATTACAGCATAATTCAGTGCTTGGCTCTTTGTGACGATACGGCATTTGATACGTGCTTCAATGCCACCCTTATAGCTCCGTCACTTCTGAGTCTCTAGCAAGCAGGTAGGTGGCGTCCTTAACTTGTATGACACTTGGCCTTGAAGTAACAAAACTGTCTCTCACAATTTCCCACACTGCCGTGTTTGTAGTAATGTGTCCGAGGATGAGTTGATTGTGTCATGTCCTGCACCATCTCCCCGCCCTCGTGCCCCTTCATTGCGACGCTGCTCCATACTCATCTCATGTCACCCCTCACCCCTGAACCACGCCAGTCGACACACCAAGTCTTGAATGGCTAACTCGGCCAAGATGGTTACCTTCACTCTAGTCTATCCTCGCTGTGTTGTTTAAATTCACGCCATGTTGTTGTATGTTTCTTTGTACTTACTTAGGTTACCTGTTGCTTGTTTGGATTATTTTCCTTTTTACCGCATTTAAAGCACTTCCAATGCATTTATATTTAAACGTTTTGTGGCGCTGAAAAACAAGTCACTCACACACTTGTATTTATACAATGTGAAACTGCTTCTTTAGATGAAATAAATTTTTTTTTTCATATTAATTTAATGTCTAACACGCATTAAAGAAAATGTTATGAAACAGTTTATATATTTTTACAAAGAAATGGCACAGTCTGATTTTGAGATAAGCCCCTTTTCAATACACGTAACTGTATTATACTGCTTTCAAACTTATGAGATTCTTTGAATGTATAAACACAATTATGTAAATGTGTATACCCACTAACAATGAAAATATTTCTTGATTTGGCAAATTGCTGTAAGTATTGACGATAAATTTTTAATAAATACGATATTTAGAAAATACATTTGCTCTGAGAGTTCATATAAATCATAGTTCACAAGTAATAATTAATTTAAACATTTTATACTCTCCGAGAGGTTTGATTATGTGATTTCGATACACTTTCAAGAAATAAGTATATGTAAGTATGTATAAATGTATGAATGAATGTATGTATATGAAGGTATGTAGATGAATGTATGCATGTTCGTACATATAAATATATGTGTATGTAATAAGTGCGTATGTCAGTATGTATGTGCGTATGTATGTAAATGTGTATGTATGCCTGTGTATGTTTGTATACATGTGTATGTATGCATGTGTGTATGAATGTGTATGTATGCATGCATGTGTATGTATACATGCATGTGTATGTATGTGTGTATGTATGCATGTGTATGTATACATGTATGTGTATGTATGTGTGTACGTATGTATGTGTGCACGTATGTATGTGTGTATGTATGTATGTGTGCATGTATGTGTGGTTGTATGTATGTGTATGTATGTATCTAGGTATGTACATGTATATGTGTATATGTTTGTGTGTATGTATGTATGTATACATGCATGTGTATGTGTGTGTGTACGTATGCATGTGTGTACGTATGTATGTGTGTATGTATGTATGGATGTGTGTATGTGTATGGATGTGTGTATGTATGGATGTGTGTATGCATGTGTGCATGTATGTGTGGTTGTATGTATGTGTATGTATGTATCTAGGTATGTACATGTATATGTGATATGTATACATGTGTGTGTAGTTGTGTGCGTGTTTGTATGTATGCATGTATGTATGCATGTATGTATGTATGCATGCATATATGTATGCATGTATGTATTTATGTGTGTATGTATGCATGTATGTATACATGTATGCATGTATGTAAGTATTTATGTGTGTATGTAAATATTTATGTGTGTATATTTGTATGTATGCATGTCTGTATATATGTGTGTGTATTTATGTATATGTGTGTGTGGTTGTATATAGTATGTATGTATGTGTGTGTTGTTGTAAGTGTGTGTGATTGTATATATTTATGTATGTGGTAAGTATATGTGCATGTATGTAAGTATGCATGTATGTAAGTATGCATGTATGTATGTAAGTATGCATGTATGTATGCATGCATGTACGTATGTATGTATATGGTAGGTCAGGACGGAGTGTGTTACTTTGCATTATGCTTACATACGAGAATGTATGTAAAAAATGTAGTTTCAACTATTCCATAAAGTTAATTACACTGAGAGTATTGCTAAACGAAAAATCGATTTTAAAATAATGATTTTCTTTAAAGTAATATAGATTACCACTTGATATTAAGTTAAAACAGTTTTATAAGTGTCAAAGTAATGAAATATCAGTTTATTTGATTTAAAAATTCAATTTTAAATTTGTTTTACAGGAAGGCCTAAGTATTACTCCTATATTTAATCACTTTACGGATAAATTAAAACCACATTAGTTTTTTTAATACCATGCAAATAAACATAACGTATAATATTAAACTGTATCACACATATTCTTCCTACACATCTGTGTATATGAATTCATATGCCTATACATATATATTGTTAGCTTGGCATTATGTATACCACATTTGTGTTCTACATATAAACGTACATACATGCCTTTATATGTTCATGCATATTTATTTTTAGCTGACGGATCAAAATATTCTTCAAATCAACAAATGTCTAGTATTATTTATCACATTTATGTTATACGTGTTCATGTAAATAAATGCATTTCTATCCATACACGTGTTTGTTCTTAGCTTAGTAAGTAAAAAAATCTATAAATAATTAAATTTGAAGTCATAATTCTGCTATATAATTTGAATTTATATGACATATTTGTTGAAAAATAATATAAATACGCACTGTCCATCAATCAAAACTCAAATTTTTTTCCATCACATTTACACCAAGGCATAACCAATTCTAAATAAATAGCTTGTGACTATGTATAACTGATGCCATACTTCATCATAAAATAAACATTCTGCATAATCAGAGATATACATCACTATAAAATAACGCACAGTTAAACACAACTAAAATACAATGGTTATGCTAATTTATAATAGGTTTTGTGCTTGTTCGTGGCATTTATACGTCTGCACACAACGCACTATCCAGTCAGCATGTAGTCTCCCCCAAGAACAGGTAGTGTAGCCTACCCACCAGTCCTACAACGTACATGTCTACAACGAGACTATACATGCGCGTACTATACGAATATAAGGCATCCGAGACAGTTGCAATAAAAGTACCTTACCTGCTTAGTAGAGCGAACTGTCTCACATTGTTGTGACTCATCCCTGGGAAACACACGTTATCAACGTGCACCGAGTAAGGGTGCACCGTAATGGTTGTGGGTGCATTGATAGTTGTGACAAATGCCACGATCAACAAGACGACGCCGGTTATAACTGTGAGGTACCTCGAGGGAGGGCGCTGTCCAGAGAACATGTGAATTTACATGTCATCGGGCCACGGAGGTATGATAGTGAGGGTCGTGGTCGTGGTGCAGGCATACAGAGAGTTAGAACGCTGTCTAGAGAACATGTGCCACTACACGTCATCGGGCCACGGAGGCTCGATAGTGAGGTTCGTGGTCGCGGTTCAGACACAGAGCAGAGATGGAGGGCGCTGTCCCAAGAACCTGTGGATCTACGAATCATCGGGCCACAGAGGCTTGATTATGAGGATCAAGGTTGCGGTGCAGACATTCAGAGAGGGAAGGCGCTGTCTAGAGAACCTGTGCCTCTACAAGTCATCTAGCCAAGGAGGCTTGATAATGAGCGACGTAGTCGCAGTGCACACATACAGATAGGGAGGCCGCTGTCTAGAGAACCTGTGTCTCTACACATCATAGGGCGACCGTGGCTAGATAATGATGGACATGGTCGTGGTGCAGACGTACAGCAGAGATGGAGGGCGCTGTCCAGAGAACCTCTGCCTCTACACGTCTACGAACACGAAAGCTTGATAATGAGGATCGTGGTCGCGGTGCAGACTTGCAGAGAGGGAGGGCGCTGTCCAGAGAAAATGTGCCTATACACGACATCGGGCCACAGAGGCAAGAAAGTGAGGGTCGTGGTCGCGGTGAAGACACACAGAGAGGGAGGGCGCAGTCCAGAGAACTTTTGCCTATACTCATCATCGGGCCATGGAGACATGATAGTGAGGAACGTGGTCGCGGTGCATACACAGAGAGAAAGGATCAGTCTAGAGAACCTGTGCCTATTCACGTCATCGGGCCACGGAAGCGTAATAGTAAGGGGCGTGGTCGTGATGCAGACATAAAGAGAGGGAGGGCGCTGTACAGAGAACCTGTGCCTCTACACATCATCGGGCAATGGATGATTGATAGATAGGGTCGTGGTCGCAGTGCAGACATACAGAGTGGGAGGGCACTGGCCAGTAAAACCTGTGCCTATACACGTCATCGGGCCACGGAGTCTTGATAAAGAGGATCGTGGTCGCAGTGCAGACATACAGATAGGAAGGGTGCTGCCTAGAGAACATGTGCCAATAAATGTCATCGGTCCACGGAGGCATGAAAGTGAGGGGCATAGTCGCAGTGTAGACATACAGAGAGGGAGCACACTGTCTATAGAACCTGTGCCTCTACACATCAACGGGCTACCGAGGCATGAGATAGAGGGTCGTGGTCGCAGTTCAGATATACAGTGAGGGAGGGCGTTCTCAAGAGAACCTGTGCCTCTACACTCATCGGGCAATGGATGATTGATAGATAGAGTCGTGGTTGCGGTGCAGACATACAGAGAGGGAGGGCACTGTCCAGAGAACCTGTGCCTAAACATGTCGTCGGGCCACAGAAGCTTGATAGTGATGGTTGGGGTTGCATTGCAAAGTGTGGGCGCTTTCCAGAGAACCTGTGCCTATACATGTCATCAGGCCATGGAGATGGAGGGCACTGTCCAGAGAATTTGTGCCTATACATTTAATCGGGCCACAAAGGCTTGATAGTGTGGGTCGTGTTCGCGGTGCAGACATACTGAGAGGGAGGGCACTGATCAGAGAACCTGTGCCTATACATGTCATCGGGCCACTGATGCTTGATAGTGAGGGTTGTGGTCGCAGTGCAGTGGGAGGGCGCTTTCCAGAGAACCTGTGCCTATACATGTTATCGGGCCACGGAGGCGTGATAGTGAGGGTCGTGGTCCCTGTGCTGACCTACTGAGATGGAGGGCACTTTCCAGAGTACTTGTGCCTATACATTTTGTCGGGCCACAGAGGCTTGATAGTGAGGTTCTTGTTCGCAGTGAAGACATACAGAGAGGGAGTGTGCTGTCCAAAGGACCTGTGCCTTTACATGTCATCGGGCCACGGTTGTTCGATAGTGAGGGTCGTGGTCGCGGTACAGAGGGATGGCACTGTCTAGAGTACTTGTGCCTATATGTGTGAACGGGCTTCGGAGGCTTGATAATGAGGGTCGTGGTCGCGTTGCAGAGGGAGAGAGCTGTACAGAGAACCTGTGTCTTTACATATCAACGGGCCACAGAGGCTTGATAGTGAGGGTCGTGTTCACGGTGCAGACATACAGCAGAGAGGGAGGACGCTGTCCATAGAACCTGTGCCTATTCATGTCATTGTGTTACGGATGCTCGATAGTGAGGGTCGTGGTCGCGGTTCAGACATACAGAGCTGGTCGGTGCTGTCCTGAGAACCTGTGCCTATACATATCAACGGGCCACGGATGTTTAATAGTGAGGGGCGTGGTCGCCTTGCAGAGGGAGGGCCTATACACGTTATCACACCATCGAGGCTTGATAGTGAGGGTCGTTGTCGCTATGCAGACATATGTAGAGTGCTGCTGGGTGCTCGAGGGGCTCGGAAGGGCATTGGGGACTGCGGTTTCGTGGTGGTTATTAAGATCAGCAAGGAAATATTGGTAAGTCATCCATCTCACTCTGCGGCTTTTCTCTCTTGAACTGTCTCTCCACAATAGGCCTAACAGACTATCGTAATTAAGGACAAAAGAGGAGAGATACGGCATCTTTCTTTCCAGTGGGGCTTGCTATATTTTCTTGTAATAGAGTTTAGCATTGTATGAGAATATTTTTATATTTCAGAAATTGTTTGTAACTATTTCCTTGGTTAGTGTCACGTTGTTGGTGCAACATTCTGATTGTTAACTTCGGTAAACATGATACGTATTTCAACGCTAAAATATTGATATTGTTACATTAACTTAATAGTTATTTTGTACAAAATATAAATACATATAATCACAATTTTTCTCAGTTCTTCATAACTTGATTAAATATGTAAAATACACTCTACGTTCAACTCTGATTAATATTGTGTGTTTAGAGAATGTGAATGCTGTCAGTATTGATTAAAATGTGAATTTATTGTTGATAACATGTTGATAAATTAGGTGTCATTTAACATTGTAAATTAAGATTGAAGGAATGTCAGACGTAGTTTGAAATTTTTCCGCGCAGGATGCACTGTTTCCCCACATACTAAATAGTTGTAGAGCTTACGATAGAGAGCAGCACTTTCGCTTTCCCCCCACCCCCTCCCCGAACATCCCACTCCCTCACCCACCCCATCCCCCTCCCTCACTACCTGCATGCCATTCAGAATGCGAGAGTCCAGCCTGCTGGCGATGCGTTACCTAGTCTGTCAACATCACAATTACTTGTAGGATTATGCTAACGATACTGGCTGCCCACATATACTTCTGAAACCCACACTGGACTGCTCGTAATGCGCACTGGCTGAGTTCCACGTATTTCAATTACCGGAACTTGTGGCGATAGCGTTCGTATTTCATTTGCAAGTCGCAATCGCCGAATGCACACTGCGAGAAATTCGAGAGACAATAGGGATGATCACTGGAAATTTAATTTGATATTTGCTTGTTTCCAGCATAAAACACAAGCAGGAAGAGTAATATTTCAATGCTCACTTTATTTACCGAGTTATTAAGCTTTAAAAATGCCCGTTTTTCAAACGCCGCCATAAACAGTGAACACGCAATTCTATTGGTAACCGCATCTGTGACATAGTCATACACTACCGGCCGCCATGATCGGCAGCGAAGAAAGGCTGTGTTGACGCCGACGAAAGCTTGTAAATGTCGACGAAACAATAAAATAGATAATATCTCGTGAAAACCCGTTACGTGAAAGATCTCCAGGAAATATACTAGTCGTGAAAGCTTGTGTAGTGGTGTATTTTAAATGTATAATTAAATAATTTTAGTCTATAGCACGTGTAAACAAAGCAAGGTAGGTCACAAACATTGAAACTACATACCTGTTTATTTAAGTGCGATGGTACGCATTCATTTTGTTGTTACAAATTTCATGCATGTGAAAAATAGATTCTGTTTGATGCTTATGTAGGACTACATAAATATTTTTGGGTCCTGCAAATTATATTAACGGTAATTCAAGGTACGCCTAGGCGCCTGTTCGCTAAATGTAAGGAAAGTGTTTTATTTCAGTTTTATACACATAACAACATGTATCCCTACAAACTATGTAGCCCTAGGCCTGTTCTAATAATGATATTTCAGTATTGATATAAGCCTACCTTAACTTTGTTTTTAATGCTGAATTGCAAATCATCAAAAATGACCACTAACTTGGGTCTTAAAAACAGGTCTCATTGACTTGAAAAGACCACCCAGTTAATCAAGACAAAGTTTGAGTAAATTTTGACTCCAACATATGTGTTAAATGTACGAAAATATTGGCAGCTTACGTGTTCACCAGCAGTGATAGATAAATTACAATCATAAAGGCCTACTACGCAGTCTAAACAAATCTAGTTCTGATTAAAGTTGACAGCTGACACTGCCGAAATAGAACTATCAATTTGGATTTTGTGTATACATGCCAGTTATTTTTAATGTAATATTTAAAGGACACAAAAATTGTGTTTGTTGGAATCGTTAACAAACGTGCCCGAGTGAATGAAACCAAACATATTCCCGTTTGGCCATGTGCCGCAGTTTATTATGATAGGTTATGAATTATGCAAATATAAGTTATTGTCACTGAACAACAAATTGATTAACATCTAAATGTAATACACTGTATTTCTTACGTGTGGCAGACGTTGTTTAATCTCTCGTAACTGGCTTCAACTGTATTGTTTGCCTCGTTTTGTCACCTGTGGTACCTTCGTTGAATATATAAATTAAAGCATGTTATGCCGTCGTATGTTAATATAAAGGAATTAAACGCCTTTAATAAATCACCGGCGATCTTGTCGAATCAGTTTTGTGCCGATAAATGTCATAAAGTATCACAATTATAAATGGAACTTACAATTGTACGATATCCGTATGTAAATCAGCTACGAAAACATGTAACGTGACGTCACAACTCACCCAACATGGTCGTGCCCGTTTTTGCTGTGCAAAACATCGCACGCTTAGTAATCACGTAATTCTCGAGTAATACGCACGTAAATAATAAACCAGATATACCATCATTCTTGAAATTTACCGTACTTTTCAATATTCGATAAAAAAAAAGTAGAAATTTTCCCTAATCTGCATTTCAGTGCAAATATGGTGGTCGTAGTAGACGACTATGATTTCAACAATAAATAGAGGCAGTTTTAGAATGAATAAAAATTAAGAGAGTATCTCCGAAAATGTACTTCTATAAAAGTTACGGAAAAAACGAAAAACTAAATAACTGTTAACCGAAGTTCATAACATCAAACAATTACATTAAGAATGCTATTACAGATAATAAATAAAGGAGAAACTCATGCTTACGACACTGAAATCTATGATTTTTTTTTGCCATGCGAAAGCTTTACGTCTGCAAGGAAATAAGGATACGATGAAGGACCCTATTCATATTGGAATTATTAAACACAGCATAGGCCTATATAAGCACTCGCCTTTTTAATCTGGAAACTGCATTAGTTGTTTTATTGCCATTTTCTTTTAATTTTTACAAATTAAATTTTTTTATTTCAAAACTGGCACGATAAAAATATTGCAATCATTTGACATGCGTTAGTAATGACATTACAGTGATGTACAGCTAAGGCGTAACTACTAAACTGAGGTGTCTCATTAAATCAAATTTTATTTGCAACTAGAAGACCCTGCGAACTACGTATCACCTATCCTAACGACATTAACTTTATAACCTTTCGTCTGACGTTCGACAGACAACTGAAATATAAACATTTAACAACCAAAATTTTTTTTCATTCCAACAAAACAGATATTGTGTATATGTGAAATAACACAATAAAGTTTTTTATTTACAATCCAAACAACGACAACAATAAAAATTTCTGAACGCACCACAGATTTATACTTATACAAATACGAAGCAACAAACCTACAATGACAACCATCAAACCAACAATGACAACCATCAAAATATTAAAATATTGTTTTTTTTTTACTATCTTCCTCGCAATTTTTCCATATTATTTTTCACTGTTTAAACCTTCTCTGGACTACAACAAACATTTCAAAACCAAAATTAGCTAAATCGGCCCAGCCGTTCTCGAGTTTTAGCAAGACAAACGAACAGCAATTGATTTTATATATAGAGAGATATAAGAAATGCAACTAAATCACGTCCTGGCTATATTTTGTGGACGTAATCCTTCATGCCTCTCTTAGACTACCATTATAAACATATTACAACTGAAATTATCAACAAAATGTTGATTTTATGTGTTTTTTTACTATTTCTATAGAACAATCGAACAGAATGCGCAATGAATAACAGTTGTAATACTCCACGAAGAGTTCACGAAGGAAGACTGCAGAAAGATAAACATAAGGTGACTAGAAAAGTAACTTTTTATTTGTATCTTTAAAATGCTTCGTAACATTAGCACGAATCAAATAACTTAATACATAAAAAAACACATTACATATACACAAAACTACACAAACAGTTGATATGAAATTAGATATTAAGGAATGAATTTTAAAGTTCTTTTACTTCTTATATAACATTCTTAAACGTGGTTATGTTATCAATCTAAAAAAAAATACAGTTAAAAACAGATTAAAGGCATATGTGCTTCCACTGTCTGTGCTTTCCCAGTCTTATTTTCATGTTCGGTAACTAAAAGTACACATCAAAACATAATGTGAAATAGTATTATTGACAATCATAGAATTCAAGAAAAATACCATAGCCTACTGGTAGAGGATGTCGTAAAAATGCGTTCATAACATGTAAGAAAATAAAATCTACACCTACTACACCAAGCTAGCAGTGCAATTCTGCCTACTAAAACTTACAATTGGCTAGTTTTGACATGTAGGCATAGGAAAAATTCATGATCGTTATGTGGCCAGTGTCCTTAGCTGCTCATATACGTCTATATTCTGCTGGAAAACTAAGTTCCACATCAAATAAATTGAAATATTTCACACATAACACATACACTATTTTTTTGTTTTTATTGGAATATTTAGTTTTCTTTTTTATTTTCTATGGGTACTGGCACTGGTGCAACGCTTCGCAGAGGCATGTTCTGGTGTTTCCTAGGATCTAACAACTCTGGTGCTAAAAGAACATCATAAAATATGTCAAGCTTTTCGAACATGCTTATAACAAACGAGTCGTCCCTTTCAATAGATTCAATACTAAGCCCACGGAGGGTCCACACAACAAAATCACAGAATTGTCTTTCTGTAATTGCAAGCTGACCCTGAATTTTATAATAAAAATTATGAGACCTTGACAATGAAAGTTGACCTTGAGAATTCTTTTTACAATAAAATGATGTTTTTTTTTTTCAATTCTTCAGCTGCTTGTTCGGGAGAAAGATTTCTTGCTCTGAAAGGACACTTCACTTCCAATATTGTGTTATCATTAACCAGTCCATCTGGCGATGCGGCATACTGGCCTCTCCGTAAATCTACGAACAGGCCACACTTCTCCACCTTAATATTTTTCAAACGTTCGTACTCTGCTACTGCGATCTCTTCATTCAGTGTGCCATACTCCATAGCTGCTGACTTCGGGTGACTGTAAAGAATTCTGCTAACAACGCTTGAAGATGCAGTTCTTCTTTTACACACTTCTCCGAAGTTTGAAGATGCCAGCCTCATTTTCTTCTCCCTAAACATTGTAAAACACAGCCAATGTTGTGACGTTTGGCTCTAACCGCAAATACAATGAATACAATGTTTTAGAAATTTCCATAACTATAAAATATTTTACTTATTGTTTGGGACATTATTTAGGACCACCATTTAGTGTTTTAAAGGTTCATTCAACATTGCAGGGATTTATTTCCATTATTTGCAAGTGTAGAAAAAATTATGTCTTATACAGATATTTTCTTCTAATTAGCAATAAAAATTAGAATAAGTCTTTCAAATGTAATCATTAATGGGCTAGTCTGGTAAGGACAAAGGCTTTACATCGATTGTTTAAGGGCCCATGGGACATAAATAAACGCTTTATGCGTCAATTGGTTTATGTGGGTTTATGGAAGTTGATATCGAAAAACTACAAAACGACAAACTTAGATTAAATGTACGAAATTACGGCCACAGAAGTTACGCCCCACTTATACATCGCTGTGAAAAACCTTTTTGCTTTGAAAGTTAGCATAAACTATTGTGTAGGTTTGTGGTTTCTAAATTTTTGCGCATTTTCTTCGAGACTCCTACTATTTGTAAAAGATGCATTTGCCATATTTGTATGTACCATGGGCCCTTAATTGGTGCAACTATTGTAACATAACACATACAGTGCTTGCCAAAATATAACCTTGTTAGGAAAAAAATTTAGAACTTAAATAACTATAAAATAATTTGGTGTGAGCTCCTATGACTCAGCTCTGCAAGTAGTGAGCGGAATAATTTTTGTAGCTAATAATTTATATGCTCAAAGGAAGGATTGCCCTTACAAGAAGAAGATAATACGTAAATATCACATCTACGATTTCCAAAAATTCAAGAAATACTTGGTATGGTGTTAATATCTACAGATAGACTTCTTTATTTATAGACAACACTTATAGCGCCACTTAAAAGTTTATATACTATTTGTGTTTCGGAAACAGTGGTTTTAAATGAGAAAATGAGCACACAACATTACAAATTTACAATAAATAAATACAGAGGAATTTTTAAAGTCACATTTTAAAGCTATTTTATGTAATATATAAAACGGCACGATATTGCCCCCATTGTAAATAAGTTAAAGAATCCTATGCAGATGCGCTCATAACGAGTTGCATGCATCGTGTTGCGACTGTTTTTTTTGGTGGAACTATCAAGCGCTTAATACACTTGTTTATCTACAAAAAGAATGCAAGCTTCAAACATTGCTTCCATCATTTTCTAAATTCAGTCCGTTTATTTAAAATGTGATTTTTGGGTCTCTCAAAATGGCTGTGAAATTTACTGTTGTATTCGAAAAAGGAAATTATAGAGGCATGCGATAGGCTTTAAACAATACTTTGCGCAAATAAAATGATTTGGTCACCGCTTTAACTCGAACAGGAAAATAAATAGAAGTAAAATTCTGCGCGCCAGTTGCGTAGAGGTGATAGTGCGTTACATACGCTGCCCGTCGGCACCCTTAGTGCCTTGCCTCACACACACAACCGCAGTCTGACTGCAAAGGTAAATGTATGATAAGTTGTATACAATAGATGCCACATTTCTGGTACAGTGCAGCATTGTAGGCTACGGTCTGTGAAAAAGTTTTTGGGGGGAGGGCGGGAATACAACTCACTTGTGAAGCTTTGCTTACCTGTATCACATAGCATTGTTTCGTTGCCCCCTTGTAAGTCGCTCAATGTCATTTCTGAGATCAACATTGACCTTGAGTTTGCTTTTAAGCTCTGCAATCATCTCTTGCAATTCTATTTCTGGAACGTCAGGGCGTTGACAATTCTGGCCATAGTCTGGATTGTTGGAATCGTCATTAGCCACTTTTGGTTTCTTCTCCTGGAACTGTAACCTTTTTCTAGCAGATAAATTGCCCTTCTCTTTTTGGATTACCATGCGCTTGACTCTATATCCAGGGCTCGTCCCAATCTGAAACAAATATGTTACATGAATTTTCAAAGAAGAAACTTTTACCAGAAATTTCGCACAAATTAATTGCAGCTAGAAATTAAACATACGTACCTTTTTCTTCCAAGCTTTCCGAATCCATGTAGGACCAAATTGAAAGCTGAGACCTGCACCAAAACATCGGATGTTGAATGACCCTCATCTACTAAAGAAGCTCTGTTTACCATCATTGAAGCGCGCGGCAAGGTGTATGTATGTTTCAGCCAAATTACTTGTTAAATTCTTTATCAGGCTGTTGCTTTTCGCTGCGAAGTTTCCAATTATAGATATAATTCTACCATGAGTACTACTGGGGCTGATCTCAGTACCACTGGATAAGGCTGTATTTGACGCACTGCAAATTTCCTTACTACAGTCGGTATGGTTACCGAAAACGTGATAAGGAGAAACTCTAATATCTCTCTTTAGAGTTGTGATGCAGGGTGAATGGGACTTCGAATCTTCTGTTATTACATACCGAATACGTCTGACGATATGTTTCACTATTGACCGAATTTTCTTTGCTCAAGTTGAGGAGATGCTTGTTCAGATTTTTCATGAGATGATTGGTACGTTCAGTTTTGATTATTTGCAGCCCGTAAGGAACATTTTCTAGTAACTTTTTATGGACTGAAGAATCTCCATCACCTATGTATTTCAAGTAGCGTAACCCATGAGAAGATTCATTTGCTTTGAAGCCTTCCAACAAAATGTCACTTTTCACAGCCGAAGAAGACCCTTCCCAATTTTTGAAGCACTTGTGCTCTCTACGCGTTTCATGGCGACGTTCAGCCAGTGCACAGATACTGCAATATTTATTTCTTATTCCAAGAAAAAGCAGCTTTTCTGTTTTGTGGCCAACAATTATTGCAACTCCTGGTTTGGATTTATAGCTATGTCCGTAACTTCGATGGTTCCAACACCCATCGACTATGACAGTAATATAAGGAAATCCATCTTTATCTAAGTTGTTCTCTTGTACTGCGTACATTTTTTCTTCATTTGCCGCTTCTTCCATACCTTCTGCTAGGGATTGAAACCAAGCCTGTAAACAAAAACAGTCAACATTGTTATCAACATCCAATTCTTTGAATTTAAATAGCAGTCGATAATGCTAATCAAGTTTCTGAGCATAGTACCCGCCTTGCCACGGCTCACAAGCGCCACAAAATCTCATAAGATGGCCGGAAGAATTAATTCTTATACAAAAAGCGGTCTTAAATGCCACAAGCTGGGGCGGGTATACAAGTGCCTCATACAAACTACAAAATTAGCAGATATGAAAACAGTAAAACACTAAAAGGCATCGGTCGATGATTCCGTATATAGCAGTGTTTGATTTTATAATTTAAATTTTTTATGAGCTTTTAAATAGGAACATAACTAAAACGATGCCGATACAGTGCAACAGATTTGTTAATTTTAGTTTGGTTATAAGTTACATATTTTCGTATGTATCTCTTGAATTTTACAGTCACTGATCTAAACAGTAGTCAAAAACTGAATTAATTTTACTTTTTTATGCGTTGCTGGATATATGAAATTACGGCTAGGTTAGGAAGTACTTGGTTGTATTAGATAACAGGTATTAAAGTAAGCACAGGAGAAGTGCATAGGAATACCTATACTGGATTCAAGGGAAAGATGAAGGAACAGTGGTAGGGGAGAAATCTGGAATGGGGTTGATTGATGTGAGAATGGAGCAGCACCAAATTGCAATGGTGGTGAAAATGGGAGATCATCATGTCATTTGAAGTGCCACATATCTTACCCCACCATGTATATATAGTACGTAATATATTTATATATGTGTGTACAAAATCAAACACGCAAAGCCACACGTGTGTGTAACGTATGTGTAGCTGTGTGCGTATGGTTAGAGATAATTTTTTTTTTATATTTCACGCCAGTGTTAAATATTATTTCGTATTACTTACTTGTCACACATTCTCAGATTACCCCGCCCCATTGTTATAATAATACCTCCCACTGTTATAAACATAGTCATACAATGCAAAATTGACAATACATGCATTGTGATATTTCATGACATTAAAAGAAACCAAAATAAAATACTATGTAAGAAATATTACCTCGCTAATGTTCTGTTCTTCCTTTTGATACGTTTGTTTACTTGGAGCAGGGACTTCCATCAAGACAAGAACTGACTCACTGCAGCATGCCCTTTGCCAGCCATAGTGCTTCCCCACGTAGCTGCTGTATTTACCGTCTTTGTCGGGTCCGTATTAATTTTAGTTTCTGTGTTTCATGAATTACACTTGAAAAATAAAATGCTTTGAAGACCCAAACGTTTTTCTTTTTGAAATGAAAAGTAACCTTTCACTTTTGCTTTGCACTCTATTGTGTGTTTTTCCAAAGCTCTTGCTTCACAAATTAAATGCTGTATTTCGCATATTCGCCTGCCTGTAAGATTTTTCAGACAAGGGTCTCTGTCTCCAACTTCATGAACGAATTCAACACATAGTTCCCTACAAAACAAAAAGAGAATATCACTGCTTTAAGAAACGCTATTTAAAAATTATTTAAATAAAATATTTTATGTATGTAACTGCATTTTTGTCAGAAAAGTGATTTGTTTGAACAAATATATTTTTTCGTGTTTGTTGTTTGTTATTTGCTGGTGTATTTTTTATAAAAACATAATAACTATATTATACAGAGTGTTGCCAAATTTCATGTCAATGTTCTGGGGAAATAATCCTTATGTGTAAAGGAACAAAATTTCTGTACGAACATAGGTCCGAAAACGCAGTTTCTGCGCTACTGTTCGTAATACATGACGTATGGTTGATAGCGCGCGGGCAGGATCATGTTGTTATGAACATCATCGTGGTATATACCAGATGAGTCGTACAAACCATTGAATTGGACACACAGAAACATGTTATGGAGTGCTGTAATGACGCTCCACAGCAACATGATCCTGCCCGCTCGCTATCAACCATACGTCATGTATTGCGAACAGTAGCGCAGGAACGGTGCTTGGTCCTATATACACATAACACTTTTTGTTCCTCTATACATAAGGATTATTTCCCCAGAATATTGACATGGAATTTTGCAACAACTTGTATTTAGGTTTTTCCATTAGCTCCTAAATTAATAGATATGTTTAAATTACGTAACCAACGTGCATGCAGAGTTGTGGAGCAACAATAAAATTCCTTTTTGTAAAGATTAAATAACCCGAGGCATCAAACTCACTGTAAATCAGAATGATGACTTTCGTTTCCCGATTCCGCTTGATCCATGAACATTGCGACGTCACTGGAACTTATCTCGGTCATTACAGCGGGCGTCAGTGTTGGCTGAAGAAGAGGCAAATGTAAAGATGTTGTTGCTTCTGATAAATCCATGCTTGTTTCTTCCTCACCTAAAGACTGCTCTTCGTAAGCATGCATGGCATGGTTTCGTAAGCCTACAGTTTCCCCAGTTGCTTTCGGAGTTGATCCCCTGTAAAATTTAAGTTTTGGTGTAACATGATACACAAACATACGTTTCTGATTTACTCAAATACTCTGCTGTGTATTTTCGTGCTAATAAATTCACTTGAACGTTCCGTTCTTTTACAAAAAAAAAAAAAAACAGTAAAATCTCCGAAACTGCTAATCCACAAAACACCTAGCAAATAACCACGTGTACCACATAGCTACACTGCCACTCTATTCAACCCACCCGCGACCGTGACCTTGGTAACATTCTCAAGGACAAAATTCTAGTCACTATATATTACATTAGTTAGACCTTCAAAACATATAAGAATTTTCAACTGATTTTTTTTTTTATTATTTCAAATTTCAAACATGCTTATTGCTATCCGAAATTGGTTTTCCCCCTTCAGTTCGGTTAGCCAGGGATTTAATCTATTTTAATGCCATTATTATAATAATATTACAAGTTAATTTTTCACTCAAAACAACAAAAAACTTTTCTGTTCATAACGGAGCATCACACTTACAGTAAATATGGATATGAATGATCTTGTTCCGAAACAGCTTGATCCATCAACATTGCGACGTCACTGGAACTTATCTCGGGCATTACATCTGGTGTCAGTGATGGCTGAAGAAGAGGCAAATGTAAAGATGTTGCTTCCGATAAATCCATACACGTTTCTTTTTCACACGAAGACTGCGCTTCGGAAGCAAGTGTATCATGTTTTCGTAAGCCTACAGTTTCCACAGTTGCTTTCGGAGTAGATCCCCTGTAAAATTTAAGTTTATTTTTTTTCTTTATATAAAAACTAACAAAAGTATCGTATTTATAATGCTTACAATTTGCGCTGTTAATTTTCCATTAACAAACACTTATTTGCCAGAGCAATGGTGTTTCATTGGTAAGTTTAAACTTAGCCCTGGACATAATTAATCACATCAAAGATATACGAACATTTAGAACAGTTAATATTATGAATATGGAGACTAATTGTTCATTCATCATTGAGTAAATAACTATAGCAACATGACAGTGAATCATTACTTTCAAATATATCTTTAATTTAAAGTTAATCAAGTCTCATAATAACGTGTTCGTGGACACGGTTTAATTTGACTAGATTCAATTTCTTGGACGTACTCCATTGCAAATTGTACGTCCAAGAAACTGAATCTAGTCATGAACTCCCATTGCACAGTTCTTTCAAAGATCACGGTTTAATTTATTATGTCGTCCGCCAGTGTAAACTTCCATATAACGTAATAATATAAAAATAGTTTTGCGTATTGATTTGTACACGTGTTTACATTGGCGTCACCAGAACAGGATATCGGGGGTCACCACCCTCCACTTACCCAAATATACACGTAACTACCAAAAAGGTGGTCTATGAGGAAATTAGTAGTTTAAGGTGAAACATTTTGTAATATAATTTCTGAACCAATTATTGAATACGCAGCTGGAATAAACTGTATTTTTAAAGGCTAAGTTGGTTTAACTACGAAAATACAAATATAAAAAATTGTATTGGAAATGTATGTCGGTTGTTTAAGAATAAAAGTTTAAAATTTACTGTATTTCATTTACTTTCTTTCATTTGCATTCCTTAATAGCCGTTTTATAAAGTATATTATTTATGTTTCGTTATTCCACTACAACTTTCTGCCACGTGGTTTTCTTTTGTGAATTGCTCATGGTTAGGGAATAATGTTACATGTCATTTTATAAATGACTTGCATCTCTATAACCTGTCCACGATAACCCTGTTTTACTAAAAAAATAGTCTAGGGCACTCATAAAGGTAATCAACTTAGGAGGTAAGGCTTTAATATAGTCAGCAACACGAAGTATACCTTACACATATTTAGTTCGTCGAACATTTCAAACCCAAACTATAGTCATTAATTTGTAATTTCCATTGAATTATACCCTTTTCGTGAGATTCTTCGGCTATGATCACTTCATCGTAAAGACAAAACTAATCTGTAACAGCTAAATAACTTCATTATTTCTCTCTTAACCACAAAGAGCTTAAATCCAGGCTTAACGTAAATAAAGAGGCTATACCAGCTAATGTTGCAGTATTTTCTTACTACAAACCGCCAGCAAATATATGTAAATCAGGAATTCAAAAGTCTATAATTTTAAGCCTCCGTTTACTGGTAAATCATAACTTGAAAAACGTGAAAAAATCGTGTAGATAAAAAAAACTTACTTGCTCAACAGGTACAAGTGTATACCCTAAAATAAAACTAAATTGGGAACATGTAGGCTACTCAGTGAAAACTGAAACTGTGCCATGCTGCTAAGACACTTTTGATCTGCATAGGCAGCTAATACTTACGGACGAAGAAGGTGTTCAATGGGGAACTGTATATCTTCAAAGCTCTGATGTAAGTCATCATCTTGAGTTAGTTGACAACTGGAGTCGGATATAGGAACCGTGCATTGTGCAGTTGTGGAGTTGTGGAGTTGTACATACCATTATCTCTCAACTTATCCTGTGGCCCTTCAAAACCTAGTCTGGTGAATTTCCTGTTAATACGTACATATTGTTTAAAAGTAGCCCTACTATTTATTAGAATTACATATATAAATCATAACACTACAAAGGCATTTTTTTTTATCTTTTTAGTTTTTAGTTAAAAGTGCATATGATATCATGAAATTATAGCAGATAATTATATTATTCTCAAAATACTGAAAACCAATTAAATATATTAAAAAAATATTGCTAAATGGAACAAACTCAAGTCATATGCTTTAACCGCACGGACGTTATCAAGAAAAGCCACCAACTCGAAATAGTGGAAGGACAATACACCATTACAGATCAACCGTTTGAAATGCACTTGACGTGCCTAGGTTCATCCATTTGTCATTAGTTCTGTGAAATTAAAATTAATTTGATTGATGACATCCGATATGACGACTGTTAGACATTATAATAATTTGCTTTCAAGCTGTTTTTTTTTTTTTTTTTCAGTTAATATGGCATGTATTGTCATGGCTCATAGGTAGGCTATATAACGAAATTGCAGCAAACAAATGTTGTGATACAGGTTTTCGTAGAAAAATATGTTGATATGGTATTAACTGAGTGTTCCACCTTAGACTAGAAATACAGTAAGACTTAGGTCATAAATTAAAATTTTAATCGTTATTAATTAATTTATAACTAAAATATCATGTCACGGAGGTTAATTTTGAACTATAATAAAATATACAGCTTCCTCTTTTAAGTAAAACTAAAATCATTAATTTCAGATTATTCTGGCAGTTTTTGGGGCAATTTTTATGGAACTATGCACTTACTGTGTAAATGGTTGCATAAATATAAGGGATTAGACTATCCTTCAACCTTAACGCAGCTAAACGTTCGGCCCATTAGAGCCTACTTAGAGTATGGCACCGAGGTTTTATTTGAAATTCAACTAGAGCAGTGTAGGTAAGTTAAATTATTACCTTTATGTAAGTAGACAGTTGCGTTTATAAGGATGAGCAATTCCATGCATTGTAAAAATAAATGCAAATTTATACATACAAATGTTCGGTAATTTTACATTTTTGTTCGTGTAACTTTGGAAAACAACAACAGTAAAAGTTATTTCACACGAATGTTGCTACGAATTAAAAATTGATTACAAATATAAACAAATGTTTAATAGAAATATTCTACTCTTTAAAATGTACGTGCAGCAATATACTGACATTTATAAATATTACACTTTCTTTTGTGATTTATTACAATGCCGTATTTGTAATAGTTGTAAAAATGCATGTAACAAAGCAATATTGAAATGTCATTATCCGCAATTTAAGTAAAACAATTATGTTAAATAAACTGTGAAACTTTTGTATGGTCCACTTAGCTATCAAAAATATATTCTGTAATGTGCCTCAGAACCACTAACGTATCCAGTAGAAGCGTTTACTATATGTGTGACATACTTAAGTTAGTATATTTTTAAAACGTGTATACTTACTTACAAATTGTATGTTTTGTTACGGTGCAGTGTTTTCATGAACCTATTTACGTCAGTGTCTGTAAACCCCAGCTCTTTAATTTGAAATTTTCTATGTTCTTGTAAAAATATCTAGCTAAATAATGCATCTGTATAACTAAGCATGCAGTGCAATTTTATTCTATTGTCTCTCCGTTTATTTTGAAGTGTTATACAGTGCTTATATTCCGAAAATAGATTTTGGTAACATATATGTTTGTTTAAAAATTTTTCACGTAATCGTATATGTATACAGCTCATTTTTAAAGTTATATGATTCTTAGGTAGTGAAACTACAGCGCAAATATTAACAGGTAATTAAATAAGCTAAACTTTGAAAAAATTTTCATAACTGCTGATAAGTTGAAGTTTTATGACATTTTACATGCACTAATGAATCCATGTGAAAGTACTTCAAATTTAGTTTTTTCAGTACTCCAGTTGACAATCTAACCATGAACTTGGTGAAGGATCGCCTTCTTGGGGAGGAGGAAAAAAGGAAGAAAAGTGCCAACGAAGAGAATGAGTCAACAAGTTATTCGTTTTTCTTCTATTCACGTGGAAAAAGAGGACACAAACAGTACCAGTGCCGAGGCAATACACAAGTATCCAGTTATAGAGGATACCTCAGAGGGCAACCAGTTTCGAGACCATTCCAAGTAAAGAGGCAACTAGCAAGCAGAGGACATGGCAGTGATTACAACTTTCGAGACGGCAAGACCGACGTCGTGGCGTGAGAAGAGGAACATCTGCCAACTCTTACACAGCCGAAGAAAGTCTTACATAGCCGAAGATAAGAATGATTCAAATCGTGTAGTATTCTTAAGCTTGTTAGATGAGTCTACGAATATGTGTGAAAATTTTAAGAGTGATAAAATCGTGTTTTGTGTAGATTCTGGATGCTCAGGTCATATTGTAGGTGAGAAGGGGTATTTTTCGGAGTATTTAGAGGTACAATAACCGAGGAAAATATGTGCTGCAAAAAATGGTGTGGAAATGAAAGCCGTTGGTTTCGGAAATATAAAGGTATGTTGTTATAAGTGTAGAAAGATTCAATGTACTGCACTATTGTAAATGTATATTTTGTGCCAGAAGTCAGAAAATATCTATTGTCTATGTCAAAACCTGGAAAGTAGAGGCATGAGAGTGATCTATGATAAAGGAAGTTTTAAAACTTTCTTGAATAATGATTTGATTGTGGTAGGCAATAGGAAGGGTTCACTGTACACAGTTGAGATGATGGTGGAGTGTCCCAAGACTAGCTATACAAGTAGAAAAGGTGTTTGTTCAATTAAATTGATTCAGTTGTGGCATAGGTGCCTTGGGCACCTCGGGTACAACAATTTGAAGGTGTTGTGTAAAAGCAAATTAGTTGATGGTCTAGAGGAAATAACGAACATAAAAGTTACAAATGAATTGTGTGAATCATGTATCACAGGAAAAATGAGTAGACTACCTTTTAAAGGAACATTTGAAAGGGCTAAAAAACCACTGGAAACAATTCATACTGATGTTTGTGGTCCCATTAGTCCAACATCATGGGATGGTCATAGTTACTTTGGTACCTTTATTGATGACTACACACATTTTGTAGTAATTTACCTGTTAAATATTAAAAGCGAGGTGCTTGAAAAATTCAAAGAATATTACGATTATGCTACTAAATATTTTGGTGCGGGTATTTTAAAGGTAATATCAGATAATGGAGATGAATATGTAAATCAAGAGTTTAGAGAATTTTGTAAAAGTAAAGGTAATAGGATTATATTTACTGTTCTACATAATCCTCAACTAAATTGATTCGCAGAACGCTTCAATAGGACGTTAGTTGACAAAGCGAGAACTTGCCTAGTAGAATCAAAGTTGCTTAAAGAGATGTGGGGAGAAGCTGTATATTATTCTGCTTATGCAATAAACAGGAGTCCAACTGTAGCCCATAATAAAACGCCTTTTTAATTATGGGAAGGAAATAAACCTAACCTTAGTAATCTTAAAGTGTTGGGTAGTATTGCATTCAATCATGTTACAAAAGATATGCGAACCAAGTTAGGCCCTAAGACCCAGAATTTATTTATGGTTGGATATGGAGCACAGGGGTATCGTTTATGGGACAAAGAGAACAGAAAACTGGTAATGGGGGGAAACGTAGTTTTTCAGGAGGAACCCTCTAGGGTAGAACACATAAGTACAGTGTCACAGCCAGAGAGTCAGGGTATAAATGAAGATGAGGTTATACATAAGGAAAGGATAGTTGAGGTAAGTGAAAATGTAGGGGTACCTAGTAACGAGCTAATACAATCAAAGGCAAACAAAAGTGGGGTGGAATCAGATAGTAGAGGTGAAGGAAAAAGACATAGAAAATTTTATGATTATGTTGTTTTTCCTGGCAATGAAAATTATCTCTTGCTTGCAATGAACACGTTATTTCAAGAAGACATACCGCACAATTGCGCAGAGATAGGCTATCGTGTAGATAAGGAATTGTGATATAATGCTATGGAGGAAGAACTTAAAGTGTTGGAAGGAAATCAGACATGGGAGATAGTTAAAAAGCCTGAAGATATCAAACCTGTAGACAGTAAGTGGATCTTCACAAACAAAGAGTTAAGGGATTCTGAAATCTTCAAGGCTAGGTTGGTGGCAAAGGGGTACCAACAAGAGTGTTTGGGAGAGGATAGAGGTTATTCACCAGTACTGAAACTGCAAACTTTGAGAGTTTTTTGTCTGTTGCAGCTCAGCGTGATTATCACATACATCAAATGGATGTACGTGCAGACTTTTTATATGGAGAATAACTGAGGATGTATATTTAACACTTCCTGTAGGAGTAGTGGTCGACCGGGATTGTGTTCTTAAGCGTCGAAAGTCTATATACGGTTTGAGGAAGACCCTAAATGTTGGTATAAGAGATTTTCGAAATTAATTGAAAACCATGGTTTGAACGCTCAGAAAATGACTATTGCTTATAAGTAAAGGAAGGTATTTACATTTTGTGATATGTGGATGATGTACTGATTCTCAGTGAAAGCATGGAACAAATTGAAAGGGTTAAGGGAATTTTGTTTTCAGAGTTCAAGATGAAAGACATGGGCTCTGACAATTTGAAATATTTAGGTATAAATATTTGTAAAGAGAAAGATGTTGTGGTACTCGATTAAAGTGATTGCTTAGAAAAAGTCCTAAGGAATTTTGGAATGTATGAATCTAGGCCGGTGCAAACACCTATGGAGGTGAACTGTAAACTTAAAGAGTGTGAGGAAATAGATCAGACGTTAGAATTTTAGAATAGATCACATTTTGGTGATCTGATGTTTGCATCAATTGGATCCAGATCTGACATAGCTGCAGTAATATTTTATTTAGGAAGCTTTTATTTCAAAATGATCCACATCATTATCAACACTTGGAAGGCAGAACAAAATTCAATATTATTCCGATACGGTGGTGAACCGCCTTGGAGATGTCCTTGCTTGCTGACATCAGCACTGTTCACAGCGACATATATACAGTCATCTGTGCTTTTGTATTAGCTTATCAGTCGCCGCCCTGGAATAAAACCAGTTGCACTCCTGACCAGAGGTCAAGGGCGCTAGGAAGCGGCAAAGGCTGTAAACATTTGCGTAGTATAACAAACATTTTGGTGACAACAAAAAACTTCTCGAATGTTCATGTAATTTTGCACCACTCACGTCCTTGTATTTTTACTTTTATGTCCTGATTTTAAAAAATACAATAAATACATGTAATATAACACTGCCACAACAAATGTATTTTAACAAAATGTCGTGTTAGTTGATCCGCGATTTAAAGGAAAAAATTACACTGAAGCTAATATAATTCACTTTCATTACTACAGCAAGTGTTCTGCTGGTGCAAAAAAAATGTTTTCTTCCAGTGCTGTGATTTGGGTTAAGAACGCGACATTGTTTACTTCTCCGAAGTGCATAGTAACATACGACATTTGAATGTTGACAAATGTTCACTTCTAAGTAACGAACATTTCTAACCCAGTGAGGATTCTTATCTCCGATCTTTGAGTTATCAGCTCTAGGAGTTCGTGACGTGGAAGCCAAGACTTTATGGAAATATTTATTTGCTATTTTTAACACTGACTGGTAATTTTTTAGCTCACTGTTCACAAATTGCAAGGAGCAATAAAAGTTTCCTTTAACTTGCTGTGCGTATTTTTGCTGAGTTGCAGAATTAATATATAGCACGTCCTAGGCAGGTGGATGGGGTAAGGAGTGATATTTTTAATGTACTCGCGAAAATAAAAGAGAATAATTTTTTTCCTAAGAAAATATCTTTTAAGTATTACCATTCTGTTTGCTGTATAATCTTTGGTTACATTTAAAAAATTAGTGAATTTCACAATTTTCCACATAAAAGCAAAATTTTTCTGGGTAAGACCCACCGAACGCCCACTTTTAACTAGGGTGTCAGAAAAATAATGTTGTATGGGAATTTCATATAACTTTAATTAGAGTGAGAATCCTGCATCATACTGTTTAGGGAGTTGCCATCCCTGCTATGTCACTTTATCTGAAGTTACAAGTTGTACGTATTTTATTTTGAACTAGAATTTTTAATTAAAAATTTATTAACTTCTACATTTTAATAGTCTATAAATTATTTTGTAAATGGAACATATTTAAACTACCAGAATTTCTCTTATAAACATTCACTTAGTTGATATTTAGCTCAATGTTCCGCCCCATCACCCAAATAATATCTTGCGTAACCTCCTTGTCCTAGTATGTGTACTACGATGAGACTTATTGTACCAAGTCAACTGGGGTACTGGAAAACTGGATGTAAAGTATGTTTACATAGATTAAATAGCGCATATAATATATCACAACGTTTATCAACTTGTAAGCCGTTGTGACTTAATTTTTTTTTAGAATTTAGCTAATTTAAGCACCTGTTAATATTTGCATAATAGTTTCACTACCTAAGAAGCATGTAAGATAATCTATGAGCTCTATACATTTACAGTTTTGTTATAAATTTTAGAAATTAATATTTCACTTATCGAAATCTATTTTCGAATGTTGTAGCTCTTACTTTCAAAATAAACGGAGGGACAATAGAATAAATTTTCTCTGCATGCCTAGTTGTACAGATGCGTTATTTAACAACATAATTTTTACATGAACACAGAATATTCCAAATTAAAGAATTGGGGTTTACAGTCACTGACGTGAATAGGTTCATGCAAACACTGCAGTGTAATAAAACATAAAACTTGTAAGTATAAACTTTTTAAAATAAATTAACTTAAGTATGCACACATTAAAAACTTTTTCTGGTATACATAAGTGGTTCTGAGCTACATTACAGGATATGTCTATAATAACTACGTGGAACACTTACATTTTTACAGCTTATTTCACATAATTGTTTTTAAGTATATTGCTAGTGTACATTTACACAAATTTTGCCATTTCAATATTGCTCTGTTAAATGCATTTTTACAGTTATTAAAAATGATGTGTTGTAATAAACAAATTTACACGTAATATTTATAAATATCAGAGTACTTCTACACATACATTGTGCCTATAATGAATACGTCACGACTTAAATAAGTTACATTTTAAAATGTGTCAATATTTTCTTAAACTTAGGTTTATTTACTTAGTGTATGTACTAACTCGTTTACATTGTACTAATTCTAATTTGGCATTATTCAGTAATTTTATCTATTGGAGATATTTCAGTACATTTCACTTCTCATTACAGTTAACCTTTCCTGTTTCAATGATGTTCTATTGTCTTGCTTGTTTCAATTTGGAATTAACATCTTATTACTTAAAAATTTTCCACTGAGAATTTAACTCTTTTAAAGTTTCATAGTAAGGTTAATTTATATTTTAAACCCTATACATTTCATTTCTTTTGTGCGGCGTTCTTAAGGCCTAGTTTGCATCAAGTTTTAAATTTGTGTTTAATTGCTCCTATTTTGTAAGTTTTGATATCCTGTTCGGTAATTTATTTTGCGACTTTGTTGCTGTTATGTCTGGCTGTTTTGAGCAGTTATTTCGGCGTGTACACTTGGGTATATTTTATTGGTTTCATAATTTTTAATAACTTTTTTCCACCGAAGCTCTCCGGCGCAAAATGGTAGCAGAGCGTGGTAATTATTTCTACAACAAACTGATATCGAAGCTTTGGTTTCGATTTCCTACAATATGCTACAAATAATTGGTAGCATTTAAACGCGAATTTTTGGTCGTTGTTGTTATGATTCATATTTGTGGTTTGTTTCAAAATATTTAAATAAGTTAGCAAATTGTATTTATAATTTTTTGTGACAAAAGTATTTTTTTAATTCTGTATATAAATATTTTGCAGTTATGATTATAATTATTTGATGCTTTACATTGCGAGGTGTTAACCTACAGTTTTAGTTCACTTTAATTTTAATGACAAGGTAATTAAATAACTTTCTACTTACATTTTAATGTGTAATGTATTTACATTTCTCTTTGCTTAAATTTTGAATAATTAATAAGTACCTTTATTAAATTTTAATGTTTAAGGTATGAGCTAGTTCATCTAGTCTCGAGACTTAGAGGTCAGCTGTTTGCTGGCACAAGGCATTGCGCATCGGCAGTTGTTACTCACCGTGTGTGTGAGATAGATTTAGAAATTTTTTTTTGTGTGTAACACTGGATCATTATGTATATACGAGGTTTCTTACTATAATTAATTCTTAATCAAAGTAATTTTATTCGTCTTGTGTGTGTAAGGTTCTGTTCATTATTGTGAGGTCGTCTCTTAGTGTTATCTGTTTTCTCTCACATGTGACAAGTCTTCGTTTTGGTATTAATCCATTTAATTCATTTTGTCAATGAGGCAACCCTGGGTTGCACACCACAACCGCCTCAGCTTTCTCGTGTGTTTGGTCTGGTTTTCATCTCCTGGCCTTTGGTTGGACTGCTTGCATGGTGTTTCTTTTTGCCATCGGCGAGAATCCATCTCCCGACTGCATTATTAATCCCAAGATTGACCCGACCTTCGTCGATCGTCAGCTAAGTCAGTTATATAGTTTACCCCTTTCATGAAAAATTTAAAGTTTCAAAATTTAATTTTATGAATTGAAATTTTATTTAGGGCCTACTGAAGAGACACGTCATGTTCCTGATAATTTTGTTTTATAAAATATACAATATTTACTAATGATTTAAATCTCTGTATGGAAACTTCCCTAGCCAAATTCTGTTCGGGGTATCCATTTTGTTAATTTTATCGTTAGCACATAATTTAAATAAATCAATTCATTTTTGTATACAAGCCTATTAACCTATTATAAAGAAGTTATATTGTCTTGTACGTTTCAATTTGAAAAGAAAACCTTAAAATAACAACTAAAAAAAGAAATAAATTAGTTAACAAACCACAAATCAAAGTCTTATTATTTATAACGTTTCATCTGGGAATATAACTGTTTTAAAGTTTCGTAGTAAGGTTTGTTTATATTTCGAATCAACTTACATTTAATTTCTTTTGTGTGGTGTACTTAAGGTCATGTTTTCTTCAAGTGTGTATTTTGTGTATTTATCATTTCTGTTATGTATGCTTTGTTGTCTTGTTCGTTCACTTATTTTGCCACTTAGTTGCTGATATGCGTGACAATTTTCAGCAGGAATTTCGGCAATTCTAAACACTTGGGTGTATATTGCTTCCATCATTTTGAATGTTTTTTTCCCCACCGAAACACACCAGTGCAACATTTAAAATTCTACTAACTTTCTATTAAACATTTACTTATATTTCTACGCTGTTTTAATTTCGTTGCAACATGTTTGTGAATTTACATTTACTGCCGATGTTTTCTGTAATTACACGTACAAAAACATAAAATTAGCGAACATTTTTATGTGTGAATTTGTTCTTATTTTGACGGAGACAAATAAGACAAATAAATAAAACCCTCTCTCGTAAGTCCAGTTAGGCAGCAATGTGTTCACAGTGTGCTGTAAGTCGCTGCTTGTAAGAACGGAGAATCTTGTAAAGAAGCGTATTAACGCGGCAGCAACTGAGAACTCACCACAGGCTGCAACATCTGCATCTGTAAGTGTATCAACAAACTTACCGGGACGAACAGCTTACCATTGTCTTCTGCAACATATCCTGTTTCTGCTTGCAACATTATAGTGGTTACATCTGTTTCTGGAGGCATCGTAGCACATAGAGTCCTGCTGGATTCCACGTCATACTGACTAAATACCTTGAGATATAAGTTTATACTAATCTAGTTCGCGTTGTTGGTACGCTGACCAATGACTGTTGGTCTGTCTATTATACCTGAGACCCAGCATTTACAAGCCATACATATTTAGACGGTCCCTAAATGGATACTATTTATTGCTTCCCTGTACTAGATCCGTCTCCAACGGATAACGTCGTGGTCCAGGGTCAAACGATGATTGACAGGTATCAGGTATGGCATGTATGATATTCAGCTCAATAATTCGTAATACAATAGTTCACATGCTTTCTTGGTGTTGAATATTTTATTGTGAGTATTATACTTACAGACGAAGCAAGCGAGGCTAGACCGTCTAGAAAACCTTGGTTGCTCTGCCGCACTTCTCCACGTCCTCCTTCTCTTGTTAGTGTCGCAAGGCGACTTGTGGCTCTCCAGAGAACAATAGAGCAGCGGCGGTGTCCTGGAACAAAGAGAGCGCCCAGCCTGCCAGGTTTACCAAGCCTCGTCCACTGCCACTCAAAACTTCTCACATTTATATAAGCCCGGAAGTTGTACATCTTGCCGACAGTTACAACACTTGTTCATGCAGCGCCTGGCTGTTGTGTGCGAGGTCTAGAAGCATGCAAGCAAGGGCGACAAAGATATATATATATATCCTTGCAGTCCCTACAAGCAAGGTCAGAAACTGGCGTGAATTATTCTCGTCGGTAACGTGCCTCTGAGTGACATCAGGGGATTTACTGTCATTCTTTTACCTCTAAATAAACACGATTTCAAAAAATGAAGACATGAAATTGTGAGGATAAAAATTATTTCTCTTATTTTTTATACTTCTTTACCTTCAAAGGAAATGCAGAAGATGTATAATTTGCTTCCGAATTTTAAATATATTTGTGTGTAAGTTTCTATTGTTTGTAGAATATTTAATAATACAAATTCCAATTTTTAATAATTAAATTTGTACTTTCGTCTTTCGTTTTTGTAACAATAAACGCACAAACTAAATAATAATTATACTCTTGGGTTACTTCCGAAAGTAATGGTAAGTTTTTTAATCTTTCCACGAATCTTCCAGTACTTCTTTAAAATGCTGTGAGATAAGTCTGAGATGCTGCCTGTGCTATGTGTATATATATATATATATATATATATATATATATATATATATATATATATATATATATATATATATGGCGTAGCTTTCCAAATAAAATGATTGACGGACTTAACTCCCTCCCCACGCCAACATTCTTCAAGCAATGATGTAACTATACAAATGATTGCTACAAGTAACCCTCACACTCTCCTGTTTCACGACACCGATCTTTCTACGAGTGCAGAACCTAGGATTCAACCCAGTTTACACGCTCTTACCTACAAGTGTCACTACTCGAAGAACATTCTAGTATCTCAAATGCTGACAATAATCTTACCCTGAATTACCCATATCAGATACCAAAGGGTGATAAGTAGGAACTATGGTGATGAAATGTTATGTGTAGTGTAAAAATGTCATCGCCTTTGTTTTCCTTAGTTAAACTGTATGAAAATAACGATATATTAATAATTATATTATCTGAGCTCTGGGTACCCAAATATTCATAAAATGACTCGACTGAGAAATAAGGAAATTTTTGAAACAAAGAGTGTTGATAGTGCTCCCTTATTGCTTGTCGTTTTTAATATTAGAGTCCTTGATCGAGTATAAATACATACATTTCTCTTCCAAAACCTTACTAATAACTAATCATAATGGGGAGAAATTCGCGATGGAATGTTGCGATTGAAAGCAAGCATCTGTCGAAATCAACAAAATAAAGGTGAAATTAAATAGAAGCTTCCAATTTCGGTTAAGTATTAAATAATATCTTTGTCTATGAAAAATTGTATCGGATACCTTTCGTCGTATGGAGTTCTTCATACATACCATGTACCACGTGTTGCCTATATTGTAAGGTCCATATTTGCTAAGTCAATTTTCTAGAAAACGTTTTACTTGAGAATGTGCTTTAATTAAAATTGGGTTTATTTGGCCTTCTACTACAAACCGGTATTTAAGGGCACGGTCTACCGCAATTTTCATCATCATTATTTTATTTTGTATTTGTGCCAAATATATTTTTGTTATTTTTACAAAAAATGTGACTAAATTTGGCTCTTATGAAATTTTTTTATCTCTCATATTTTTCGCGTAATGACTTATTAAAAACTTATTTTGCATTATTCCGTTTTAACGACTACACTAAAACTAACTGATTTACCAACCACAAAAAAAAAAGTTGATAAAGACATTGCAGGCTACAATGAAATGCTCATAAAATTAAAGAATAAGAATTATTTCTATTAAAAAATATTGAATTTTTTAATTTTTTATTTTCAGTTACAGCTTTTGTTTAATTCAAATAATTTTTATTCTTTAATTTTATGAGCATGTCATTGTAGCCTGAAATGTCTTTATCCACTGTGTTTTTTGTGAGTTTGGTATATTTGTTGATTTAAGTGTAGTCGTAAAAACGGAAACATGCAAAATATGACATTAACAAGCCAATACGCAAAAACCACGAGAGATAAAAAATTTCATAAGTGCCAAAATTAGTCACATTTTGTGTCTAAAATAAAAAAGAAATATCTTGTACGAACAAAAAATTTTAAAATGGTGATGAAAATTGCGGTAGACCGCATCCTTTAAGAGGGAAAGATGTAATTGTAAAAATGCAATGAACAATAAAAGGGGATTTAACCAATCCCATTACTTAATAAAGGTAAAATTATTCGAAGCTTTTTTTAACATTGCAGATCTTGTTATAATTAAACCCGACTCTGAAATTGATTTTGAATTCACATTACTTTTGGTTACATTAAGGAACGTGGGTTATCCATGTCAATTTTCAGTTGTAAATTGCTTCTTTAAGACTTGCGCACTCAGAACCATGTTTTACTATGAATTATTTCGCAAAGTTTGTAACTTTCAAAATCAACCTGAATACAGGATGTTTCTTAAATAGGGGGACAAACTTCGTATGCGTGTTCGTTTCGAAAAAAGAAGACGAATACACGTTATGCACTATTCACCTAAACATAATATGAAGGGAGTTATGAGCCCCCAAATATCAAATTTGAAAAACGTATTTTCCCAAGATATATCGGAAACTAATTGACATAACAATACAATATTTTCAGCATTGCTTAATGCTTTTGGAATCTTCAAACCAGCAGCAAAGTCTGGTTGATATCTTCCTCCTTTATGAATATAGCGGGGGTGGCTACCCTCTAATTGCATACAACTTTGTCAACGTCAGGATAAGTGAACAATTTAAGAAGGTATATTGCGTAATAAGACATGTGTGACGAAAAATGTCCTCTTGTTGCAACTGTCTAGGACATATAGTTTTCGTGTAAAACACACACAAAGGTTCGGTTGCTGCTACAGAGGGCCAGGAAGGAACTGTTGGAAACGGAGGTACTGTATTGTTTGAGACGTACGACATAAGAGTGTGAACATGAGTGGACATTTTGCAGAGTATTTCCTGTAACATTGTTACTATTCCGATACCTTGCATAAATGCCATTTACATACTGCATCAATTTGTGATTCATTGTGTTCGTACTTGTCTGAAAAATGATACACCACTTGACATAAACAAACAATAACTTCAGCATTGCTCACGGGGTCTTCAACCCTACCAGAATAGCTGGTTGCTATCTACTAGCCTTACCACAATACGTAGTAAGGTTGGCTACCCTTTAATGGCATAGAACGTTGTTACCATCGGGATATGTGAACATTTAGAGATGATTTATTAAGAAATGAGGCAATTTATAAGACATACTACCACAACATTATCGTACAAGACCTCGTTTATTACTTGGCCTCCCCTCAGTGGGCACCTGCTGCAAGACATTACATCAATAACATGCACCAAGTTCTTTATGATTGCAATGTAGCAATATGGAACCACAGATGGCTCCCAGGGCACATTTAACAATGCCTCCTGTATGCGTATTCTTCCATACACACAGACCATGGCTCACGTCAATCACATGTCCAGTGATACACGTGACCACGCCAACTGTCGACTCATGTATTGAGTCAGTGTTGTCGGCAGTGCAACCGATGGTGGTTTAAGTTTGTGTTACCGTCGTTGAAAGAACGTTTTCTGTGGAGACTGCAACAATGCCTGTTTAT
>PNEQ01078292.1:0-36558 GCA_003012365.1 Medauroidea extradentata | reverse complement strand
TTCAATGGAATAGTGGCGTTTAAATAAGTCCTGGCGGTAGTTCACTGTGCATTACTAAATCTTAGTTTTCCACACCTTAAAAAAACCTATATTAAAAAAAATCACAAAAAATTCACGTATAGGCCCCCCCCCCCCTTTTTTTGGGTCCAAAATTTTGGAAAAATGGGGGGGCCTATACGCGAGTAAATACGGTATTTATTTCCAGAAGTAAAGTGTAGCTATACTAAATTGAAAATCTTGGTAGGGTATGTCTTCCTAATATGCTGGCAGAGGCATACCGCTGCCACAATCCAAGCAGTAAATGCCAATGACAACCAACTTCTCAAAATATCCAGTAAAATATTAGCTTTCTCTTCAGAAGACCAGACTGCATTTTAAATTTGGAATATCCTGTTAAACTCCCAAGAACGTTCTAAAACAACCCCCTTTGCATTAGTATTATTTCATAACAGTCTGTGACTTTGAGAATCGAAACACTAAACTAAACTGGCACCTCCAATAATACTTACCCCTTGAAAATAGTTATGAGTGTACTATAAATTTAATGATTGCTAAACAAACAAATAACCACAATGTTAAAAATACATTTACTCCAGAATGCTGTGTACAAGTGGAGGTGTTACGCATGCTTTATAAATTTAAAACTCCTCTACTCATGCATGTATCTGTATGACCTCATGACGGTTCGTGTTTCATTTTGTTACATTCACCATGCTCGTCATGAACTTCATACCCATTGCTTTTACTTCACCGGAATCCCTTTGTAAGACAGTACACAATATTACACAGATAAGCAAACACATCACCACTCGTATTATTTGCATGCTTGTAACTGTCTTCATGATAAATAACGTAATTACAAAGTTATGCGTTTTGTTTTTTTGACAACCAGTCATGGTGCTGGTACAAATTAAACTGTCTGCAGAAAATCTCACGTGGCCAATAATGCAACATTTAGCCAGAAGAAATGATTGTGCTGTGATATACTGTGCACTTTTGATTGCTGCATAGTGCTGTGATGTTTTGATACTCTCGCAATTCACGGTGTTCAGTTCTGATATACATTTGGAGTGTGTGCCACCAGTTGTTTACATGGTGTGCACCTGCCACTTTTGCAAAAAGTGGATGGCACGCTTGCATGCTGGCATTTTTTTTATCGCTGTAAAAACAGATGCGTCCTTTATGTGGGTTTTCATAAATTCTTTTGTAAACCTTACAAAATAAGAGTGCAACCATTACATGATGGCAGCCATTATGCAATTAAATAGGCTACTAAATCAACACCATTGACATTAAAAAAATTTGACTTCTACTACTTAACCACAACTAGTCCTGTGAGAGAAAAGCAAACTACAGCTGTGTTGTCTTTGACCACCGCTTGCAACTGGTGTATTGCACCACAGCATCAGCCATAGTACTGTGGCTCAGACAACCGGCATATAGATGTGAACTGAAGACGTACAAATGTAAGTTCTTCATATGGTTTCTCTGATAAGCTTGAGTTACTCGAAAAGTAATGACAAAAGTGTGAGTTATCTTTGTATACTGAATACCAAATGTAACTTGTATAGCTGTTGGGAAGTTATAAGACTGTGGTTGTGAGAAGGAAAATCAGCGCGATACGGAAATACGATACTTAGCTGACCAGTATTCAAGCCTCATTTGCATGCCTGCGCTGCTTATAAAAAAGTGTTACATTATTTGTGTTTCTCGGTTTTTGCCGCTACGTCTCCACAGTTAGCGTCCTGTGAACTCATGTGAGGTGCAGTATATTTTCTCTTCCTGTGACGTGTCTACCTACTACTAGCGCTACGCTTCTTCCCCTCGTGGAGGACTAGTTGTGGTCGAGTAATACCCACAACATTCTCTTCACAGCAGTACTGTCTTTGAGGGCATGAAGTACAGCATAAGGGTGACATATACTCTTACATTAGGTGTCTTTTGCCTTTATGATAAAGTCACTAAACTGACTTATATCTCATTTGTGTCACAGACCAGGATTAAACTGAACAAATAGTAGGGATAGTGTGCCAGTGTTGTCTACCTTCGACAAAAGGCAGGATGACAAAATGTAGGCTATTTTAGTGCAAATAATAAATCTTCATGATGAACTTAGCAAGACTAGGCCAACACATAAAATTATAATAAAATATTATATCAGAAAATATTTGTTAATTTATTAAACTCTCTCGATATTGAATAATAAGGCTACTGTCCTTGCCAAATTTCCTTGGGACACAGCAGATGTGACCAACAGATAAAAGGTGATTTAATAGGGATGTGCTATCAGTCATTCAAAGACTGATCTCTAAATTTACTTACACTAATAGTGATTTTGCCATTTATCTTATCTGTTTTTTTTTAATTTTCAATAAATTGTGCACAGAAAGGCTGTCTTAATACTTGATTAAAATATGGTATTTCCCCTTTTGTAGATTTTTAATTGTGACACATTGACATTACTTTATAACAATTTGTATGAATAAAAAGTTACAATGTTTAAAAAGCAATTATAAATATTAAAATACAGTAAATCATCCTTAAGCACATTTCTCCCTTAAATTGCATCCACATTCTGATACCTAGAGCATTCTATCAATGTCAGCTCACCTAATGTACTGCAGCTTACCGAGAATTTTGAAAATAAGCAGCACACATATCTGTTACATTCTGAGACTGTGTGAAGTTTCACAGAGTATAAGCTTACGTGAATTTGTATAATTTCATAACCCTAGAGCAGTGGCTCCCAAACTGGGAGTTGCGACCCCTCAAGGGGTCGCGGGCTGTTTCAAGAGGGGTCGCGACAGGCTTCCAAAATAAGTTTAAAAAATAGAAAAATACTCGATAAAATTGAAAAATGTAAAAATGAAGATCTAAACAAATGACTGAACTTAAAATGTATATTAATACTAATTACTGAGACAACAAATATGTGTGTAAATATTATTTGTTGAAATGTAGGAGGTCACAGTTAAAAATCACACACAGAAAGGGGTCGCGGTTTAAAGTTGTACCCAAAAGGGGGTCGCAAGACCAAAAACTTTGGGAACCACTGCCCTAGAGAGTAGAGAAAGGTGGGTTTCAGCTTACTAGGTTAGGAAGCAACCCTTTGAGGAAGGGAAGGTATACTTAGAATCACTTGGTGGGAATCTGAATCTTAAGACTACTGAAGAGCTGCAGCGACAGTCAAATTCTCATATGCTGTATAGTTTTACCAAGATAACTTTATCAAACATGAAGCTTCAACCCATGTTAACTCTAAATCAGAATAAATTGAATATTAGTGGTTACATAACGTCATCTCTTTGTACTGCTATTTAAATATGTCACTGCACGACAGTTTAGTGCTCCTTGTAAAGAGGTGACAGTTTGTCATAAATAAATGTATGTTGTCAATAGGGGCAGATCCAGAAGGGGTGGACGGTAGGGGCCACGATCCCACCCGAGACTGCTCTAAAGATATAAAACCAAATAAATGCCAAGTAATATATTGAGAAAAGATTTACGTCATACATTTCCTAGAGCTATATAAAAGACAACATAACATTAACAACATAATCACTTGTTGTAGCACTATGGAAGCAGAACTTTAGAATGTACCCAATTTATTTTATATGAGCACAAAAGTTTTCATTTTTAAAGCATAATTTAGTCTTAAAAATATTACCATTTCTGAAAGGGTATATTCAATTTTTTACTTTGGAACCCTTGAACAGCATAATTTTGCACCCTAAAATCCAAATTTTTCATAGAGAAGTCCCCTGCCCACCTATTTTTGTCTTGCAGTTTGGTTATAGCTATGTTTTAAGGCATAGCCCCCTCCAGGATCCAAAACTGCATCCGCCCTTGGTTGTCAGACTTTTGTACAATATTTTCACAAAATTATTTATGAACGTATTAATAGAAACTGTATGTAGCTTATATTATGTAACATATTGGCTTGTGCTTAGGTTAAAAAATTTAACCCACACATTCATTTTAAAAATTATCATTTAAGTTATAAATGAATTATTAAAACACATTATAATGCAGCTTCAGTTTTATTGCTTCGCTAAATTATAATGGTACATTTCTAGAACGATACAATACAAATTTGATCATTTACAGAAGACAAGAATAATCAAAATTGTCTTTCAAACAATGTCACCTGTCATTAGTATTAAGTGGTAATAATTCTTTTGTCTGTGAAATATTAGTGATAAAATGGAGAAAGTCCAAAAATTACGTAGTAAAACCTCATTTACGTACAAAATTAAGTTGGATGCTTTAAATATAAATCATATTTTAATATATAAATAATGGACAAAACCTTGCAAAAGAAACAAATGATAATGCTCATAGCATTTTTGAGCGCGATAAGTTCCGCTGTGTATAGAATTTTATGAAAATGTCTCAATGACTATTAGAGTTTGGGGGGAATATCACGCTCGCACAATATTATCATTAGTGCTTCAAGCCATTATTCTACCATAATGCTTCTCAAACAAGTCTAAATTAGTTTCAGTTTAAAAAATTTACGCTCAGTTGACACATTAGTTACTGGAAGGAGTAAGAACTATCTATACAGCCTTATATAAAGTGATAAAATCACTTTTCAGTCTGCTGAGTTGCAGAATTTTGAAGATCATCTCCATGCTTCCTGCTTTCCAAGCTTCTTTGTGTACTTGCGTAAAATTCTTCTCTCCACCAGTTACAATATCGGAAGCTGTAGGTTCTTCTAAATCTTTCTTAGATCATCAACTTGGTTGTCAGTCATTTCCTCCTTCATGTCATTGTACAGCTGTTCAGGCAACTTTGCTGTTTTACAAAGGAAAAATATGATTGAGAAAACATAAGATATTCCCACTGAAGGTTGCAAATATCAAGAAATTTGCCTAAAAAGGCAGAAAATTTTTAATAGCCTCTTGAAGCAATATTACTGGATTTCCACTTATTTGTTTCAAAGATTTCCTGCTGAAAAGAACAAGGTCTTAGTATGCTCGTGAAGCTTAATCACTAAAGCATTTTTCAAAACTGGTTCTTAATTGTGTCGAGAGAGTAGAAGAAAGTATCAATTTAAATTTTTTTGCTTGGGTGTTTGACATGTTCATCCATAGCTTTCTATCCTGAGATTATTTTCTTCCGGGGAACTCATAGTTGGGAGAAGTGACAACTGAAATTCAACTTCCCAAGCTTTAGTGAAATCATCTGGAGTTTTAAGGATTGTGTTTAATACGTTGTCTGTCCTTAAATCTTAAATGTACACACTTTTTCAACAGAGTGGGCGGCAGTTATTAAGTCATGGCCTGGACTCTGCAAAACTGCATTTACTGGTAAATATATTTGAAATATTTTAAGATAACAAAGGTTTTAATTATGAAGAAACACATCAAGAGATGTCCATTTAACCAGCAAGGTGAGCAACAGATTTGTCATGTGTTCCAGCAAAGAGTTCTTAATTCTTGAGTCTTCTAAGACTGCTTTAAAACAGCAGTACAGTATTTGCTTGCCTGGTTTCCCTTGTTTCTGATGTTTCTCAAATACAGCTTTCCTGTTTTTTGCTGGAAACAATGAAATTGTATAGTGATACATGAATGCCGTAAAGATCTACAGCATTTTTCAAGCAGTTAGAGACGGACTGTGAGACAACCAGATTTAATCTGTGAGCACATCATCATATGAATATTGCAGACTGATTCTGCCAAGTGTTCCCTTACATATTAGAAGCATGACCTACCAGGTAACTTTTCCAATCTAGTGATAGCTCCAAACAAACAGTTTCAAATACAGCACATACAGTAAATCACAGCCTGTTGTCAGTGGAGACTCTTTTAAGGTGGCCGGTTTTCTTAGGTCACAGAGCAGCGGAGAGCTTCGGCTGTTACGTGATTATTCAGAAACTGCTCAACGTGCATTAGTGATCTCTGCTTAGTAATATCATTTAAAGAACTTTACATATATGTATACCCATGACAGGTTCACAACTTCTAATAAAAACGTACTGTATCTTACTGCTACCGAAAATGATGAAAATGGGAGTTTTTGCAGTCTTTTTTAGGTATGAAAATATTGCTGCAAAATCTTTTAAAAGCATAGACATGTACAATACACCTTAATCTTTGATATTTAATCACCTGGCACATCAAGAGATGATATTTAAAAAAAATGAAAAAACTGTGGTAATTGTGATTGGAAAAGAAATCAAAGTCCCATATGCCGCCAGAAGGCATTTTACCAGTGTGATGTATGAAGGTAAAACTATCTAGCCTCCACCTGCTTTCTCTCTCTCTCTCTTTCTCTCTTTTTCTTAGCATCCCTTAGTTTCTGTCATCTAACCCTTCCCAGTAATTATGTTTTTCTTATCTATATACCTGTTCCAACTGCTTCACATTGGTGATTATGTAATGCACTAGCAATATACATCTAGTGACTGTTTTTCTCTCTCTTCTCCACTTTTTGTTCATTTTACAGACAGCAGTACAGCTTCTTACCTCACGTGAATCAAAAGTGCGGGGTGGATGTAGAGGGAGGGGAGGGTAGCTGACCACAGGCCTCGGGGTTGAGAGGTCACTGGTGGTGCCAAAAATTTTTACTTAATAATTCTTGCCCTGGGCGAAGGATCGCCTAGAACCATCCCTGCATAGGGTTTATGACCACAGTATAAAGTATGCAGATATTGTTTGTTCATTGGTAAAATGTTATGTAAGGGTAAGAATGAATGGTCAAACCGATGATCGCAGACACGGTGACAAGTTCAAATCCAGGTGCGGCAAGCTGAATTCCTGAAATAATTAAGGGTGGTAAAATTTGCCTAAGCAAATATTTAACGTGTATAAAACAGTTCTGTTTTGAAAGCGGGTGTCAGAACGATCATTTATTTCAAAGGAAGAAAAATCTATGTCTGAATTTAAGATCACAATAGATTGCATCACTGATATGGTTTTTTCTAATGTGTCTGGAAACTTGAAACTTAAGCACTTGCAGTTTATCATTCCCAGAACCCACTGGCATTTACAAATATATACCTGAGTAAGCTGCCAGTAATCTGGAAATATAACACCAAGGTAAAGCTCATTTTGAGCTCCTTTTATAGACTGTTAGCAATAGCAAAAACTGTTATTCAATTTTAAAGTGACATTTATTAATTTGCAGTACCGTAAATTAAATTTCAACACTAACTGGCACAGTTAGTTTATTTAGGTTGAAATTATCTTTATAAAGTTTCATTTTGAAATATTATGCACAGCATATATATTTAATCAGAAATTAATATTTGAGGCTACTCTCAAATATTTTATTGGCAATTTTTCTTATTACCAAAGTTTTTAAAAGGGCTCATTTTACCATCAGCAGCCTAGGTATATTATTCAAGACTACTGAAAAATGTGTATCCATGCTGAAAATACATTTTGTACGTGTAATTGTTGTTTGTGGAAAAAGTTCACAATAAATTAATAATAATTACTTTTATTATTATAATTTAGATAAGATATTTATTTTTATCTGAAGTAAAGTTTTACTAGTATTTTTAGAATTGTAGAAATGAGCCACATAAATATTCAAAACCAATGTTTATAAGATTTATATTTCTGCTTAAGTATAACAATATTGACAGTTGGCACAAGACAGATTAGTTGTGTAATTAATAAGTAATAACTTAGCACCTTTCATTTGCAAGGAAATATACTATTTTCACTCACACAAAAACCTGTCTGGGTTCATGTTAGAAGATATTAGGGATAGAAGAAAGAGGAAGAGAGTGGGGCACTGTGTTTTATGCACAGCTAAAATTCTTCACATGTTACCTTCAAACTACGAGCACCCCCTTCACCTTTACGGTCAAACACTCCCCCCCCTCTCTCTCTGTTGAATGCAATATGCACATGCAAGCTTCTCTCCTATCTTTCGGCAGCTATCAGAGATAACGTTATACTGTCCTCCTCCTCCTCCTCCCATACCCAACACAACCTCACGGCCACATGCAGGAGGAGATGTGTAACAATGCAGCTGAGTGGACTATTAGAGTGGGAAGGGAAATGCTTACAAGTGACATTTACATGGTTCTTGCTCCAGATTACAGATGTAAAAGTAGCGCATTCATGTGTACTAGTAACGCTACAAATTAAGGAGCAAAGCTTTCTCGAAAACTACTAAATATAAAGAGAGCTGAACTCCATATAAAACTCCAAAAATAGGAGCTTGCTACAAGGAGTGCACTACTTTGAGCTAGTTTCTTCCAACCACTGCAAATCACATTGTGTAAATGGCACAGTAATTTACTTTATGCTCTGTCATCAGACATGCCTAATGGGGAATGCTGATAACTTCCTCCATGAAAGTTAAGACTTAGCAGAGATGTGTTAAGTACTCGTGACTGTGCCGGCCAGGCATCCACAGGCATCATCTGTGCTGTGTGTGTGGGTGGGTTAGTACACGACAGACAAGCCACGCACAGCGTTGTCAAGTCTACTGCCGGGTCGGCTCAGCCCGCGCGTAGGCTGTAACCTTGTTGTTACGCACACCCTATGTTTGACAGAATAATTGCGCATGTAACGAGGGTGTTTACAGCATTCATTTCATTGTAGGTATGTACATATTTATTTATTGCCTTAGGTTCTACAAACATACTTGTTGCTTCTAAAACATAACACTTAAACACATTACTTTCTTTTGAAGTTGCATTCAAGGCCAGCACATTCAATCGACTTACGGAAAAATTGAGTTTTATGTAGCAGACCGGACTCAGTTGGCGCCTTACTGTATTTGAATTTTGTTATAAATTTATTTTAAAATTGTATAATTTATGTACAAGGGTATTTGTGACCTCGTGCAGAGTTGTTTACTTCTTTGGAATATGAACTTTGATAGAAATTAATGTCACGGGAAGTTATACTTTGGTTTGGTTGATTTCCGCATACCTCTCCTTTGCGTGATGGTGTGAAGTAAAATTTTACTCTCTCTCTGAATGTCTAACATGGCAGTAGTGATAAAATAGAGTGATGCAATTGAATGCTAGTTAGGCTGTCCAAACTAAATGTAGTCTGTGTGAGAGAGGAACAGCTATAGTTTAGTAGTCTGAGTCTCAAGCTGAGCAAATTAACACACAATGAACGAGCAGTCAGAACAAATTAATGCTAGAATAGATGCTCAATCAGCACAGATAAATGGTAAGTTTGAAGAAATAAATGAGCAGTCAGAACACAATAATACTATATTAGAAACACATTTCTGCATGACTGGAAAATGGTCTAATGGAAATTAAGTCTGATATGTACAATTTACATAGTATAGTATCCCAGACACAAACAGACATTGCTGAATTACGTACTGACTTAACCAATATCCAGTCGATGTAAAATAGCCAAGCTACAGCTATAGATAACATTATCAGAGGTTTAAAACAACTTGAAATCTGCGTCAAGACACTATTAGAAACAGTCCGTGCAAACACAGAGCACAATCCCCAAGACATTGTTTCGGAAATAAATAGTATTCAATCAAACCTTAACAGTACTGTATGTAAGCTGAGTTCTAACATCGAAGCAATGCATGAAGATATCAACTTGCATTTGACAAACTTAAAGTCGCATGTTGCTACCGTAGAAAACCGACCAATTGTATAAACTAATAGTTGCTCATGCCTGGAAAATTTTGATTTACCATAAGTACAGCAGCTAGGAGCACAAACTGAACAGCGAGTATTGAAGGGTTTAGAAGAGTGCATGGCTGTAGTTTATAGGTGTTTGACTGAGGTGTAACAGGCCACACCTCATTACACATCTCCTACCCTTCACCAAAGTAATATGTACACAACAAAGATCAGAACAAGCAGTTGCAGTTGTCAGCAATAGTAAATCCAACACCTACCATGGTTCACCACCTGGCCAAACACTAGTCGGGTAACATAAGTATTTTGTCAGGGAGCTGCTATGAGAATTCAGTCACTTATTTGAAGCGAATGAAAGAGTATGTATGTCTATTTAAGATCCAAGATAATTATTTTTTGTAATATCTAGCCTACATGTTGTGGTCTACCACATTCTTCTGGTATGGTTTGAGCAGAGAAAATTTCAGAAATTTCTCTGAATTCAGAGAATAATTCATTAAACAGTACTGGTACAAGGTAACACAAGAACTAGGCTGCACCAAGAAAAATTTTATCTGAAGCGAAACGAGTCTTTAGAGATAATGGCTGAATCTTGAATTTAAGTGCAATTTACAAATATTCCTTTTTGTGACTAAGATTTTAACAAAAAGTAGCGTTGTTTTGGTTGAAATATTCAAAAATTCAATCATGTAAAGCAATATGCATATCAAACAGCCAATAATTAATGCGTGTACTGTATTAAGCAAAAAATGTGCCTATTTTTTTCCCACAATTATCATATGTATGCCTGAAAGTGAGCTGTACTTTGATTTTCTGCCATGAGCACATGATTGAAATGTGGTTCGAGATGTAAACATTTTACTTATTTATTTATTTTTAAGTTATCAATCAATGTTACCACTTATAATCTAATAATTAGGTCATTACTATACAAAAAAAGAAACAACTATAGTTTTATAATATTGTGTTTTCAACTAGAGTTTATGGTAAATTTCAGTTTTCTCGTTCCATGCTTACTTGGAGAAAGACTTGTAAGATCATCTTGTTGTCGTGTCAGTTTGTGTGTGTCATTGTCGGTGTGTACGCTTGCATGGACGTGTGCAGTTCACATAAGAAAAATTAGTATTTCACTAAATGTATGTATGCAGTGATTTTAAGCAAACTTTCACAAGAAAATTTTTATTATTAAGTTTTCTGAAAAGTAATGGGCGGTAAATCTTGGCCTAGTATGCTTTTGAAACAAATTTCAGGTTTAATAGTTCATATTTTGTGATAAATTTATAATATTACAAGTGATAAATTTTCTGTTCATATTGATTGCTTAATGTGTGTGTGGCACGGAATGGTTTACGTTTGCTGCAAAACATATTTCACCCACTTCTATTATCAAACTGTTTTTATCTGTCAGAAGGTTGGTACCTATACTAGTTTATACCTTTTTGTTGACACATGTTTTGCACCATTTTATGTAACTAAACATAGACACAAAATAGGTATGCAGTAGTTTACTCAAGTTAAATTGATAAGTTAACATCAGTACATCAAAAAAGAGGCAGAAAAATGTAAGTTAAAAGGTTCATTGTGTTTTAATTTGCTTGAAATTTTTTTAGCAGTGTCCTGAGTAACTAAATTTAAAATGTTCTACAAATTAAACAACTATTTAAAGAGACTCTGTGGGCATTAGCACAACATTATTTTCAGTATATGCCTTTTACACAATTATTTGGTACTGTACTCTGTATACATGAGTCACAGACACAATGAATATTTTGCACAGAACTAATTTCTTTCTCCTTGTGAGTGCATTCTGTGCATCAGGCAAGAGTACTATTCCTATAGTAGTTTTTTTTTCTGTTCATACAAGTGCAGATGCTTACTGTATTACCAATTTCGTAAACACCCACAATTAACACCAAACCAAAAATTATCTCTCTTCTTAGATAATGCACGTAACAGGTACCCGAGACATAGTAATAGCAACCATGAATGACGTAGCAGTTTTGTTAACAGCAAAGTTTTTCTGACAATCTAATGAACAGCAGTATTATTTTTATTTATTATATTTGTTTCTTAGTAGATTTGTATACTGAAAAAAAAATTGCTCAAGTCCATTACCAACTTTAGCAGTTAGACTTTGCACTGCAAAACGTATTAAAGATACTTATGCATATAACAACAAGTACAATTATTGACATACTAAAATTATCTTAACGCACATACAATCTGCAGGAGAATTTTCCAAATCCAAAAAAATTCTGCCGTTGTGAATTACTTTGAAATTCTTCTGAGGATACATTACTGATTTTTATGTGCCAACTTAGGGAAACTTTTTTATATCCTTAGAAAATTAATGCCTTTATTATAAACTTAAATTTTCCATCTGTAGTGTTTTCTGTAGGAGGTATTTGTAAATTAAAAATAATGAAATCCATAAGACTGCTGCAGCATCAATACATATTCCCGAAGTTCAACATTACAAAAACGTTTCAAAAATTAACTTTATAAATAAGAATAATGTTACATTTACTGGTTACATTCTAAGGTACGTCAGAATATATATTAATACTGTGGTTGGTACTATGTTTTGAAAGTCCATAAATTTTGTACAAAATACTACTAGTATGCCTGCGGCTTTGCTCGCGTGAATTACTCAGAGCAGTTACCTGTTTGTACGCCAGATAGGTAGTTCAGTCATCAAGCATTAGAATGACAAATATGCTAGTTGAGCTAACTCTGCAGCAGGATAAGTAGCTGTAGCTGTCCACGTGAAAAGCAGGCTTAAGTTTGCCCCTGCCATTAACAGCAACTTCGCCTGGGCCTTATTTATAGTCACAGCAAAGTTGACATTGTGGATTTATTACAGACTGTTAAATGTAAGAGGTTAATTGAATAAAATATGTAGTTTACGTCGTATTAAGACTGATTTCCCTCGAGCACAACCATTGGTGATGATACCCTCAGTAACATATTTGTTTTTCAAAACCTTCACTTGAAGTTAAGTGGCATTAAGGAATTTTGGCAGGATAATGTTTCGCTGAAATATAAATGTATTTTGTGCCCCAACCTTGAGGTTAGTGAGATAGTATGTGTGGGCTGATGCTGTCGAGGAATTTCAGTAGATAGTGGAATGCATAATCCACTTTCACTTTTGAACGAATTCATCCAAATTACACTAATTTCATCTGCATTGCAAATTTTTGTTGTGTCAGACTTGCACGTTTGCACAGCCTTTAAAAGGAATTTCAGCCCAGAACCTCTTGAACAACAGATCAGAGCTACAAACAACTGTGCCACATAACATGAAATAATTCTTGAAAACTACTTTTCTAAAAGAAGAAAAAAAAAACTAATTTCCTGGGCTTATATAGGTTGTACAACACAGCGTCTCAATAGAACCATAGAAAGAAACTCCTGTATAATTTATTTCTGGCTGGTCGTACTTGCTTTTCAGATAGTCTGTCTTGAAAGTTCACAAACAAAGTTATCTGTTTACTGTAATTAAGTTATCTAATAAAATAAACTTGCATTACTTTTTTTAAGTACTTAGGTAAGCATCATTCTGACGCAAATACCACCTCAATATCTCTACTGGTTACATAAGTATCATTTACTGATATAAAATATATTTTAAGCCTTTTTAACCCCTTTAGGTGTAAAATTTAGGAAAATCTTTATTTCACAGCTTAAATATTTGTTCAAGTATCCAAGTGGAGTGAAAATCATGTGGATAGCTCATTCAGTCAAAGCAAAATCAATCATTCATTGAAAATCACATATCACTCTTGTACAATACTGAGAATTAGAATTTTGAAAAATCGTAAAAACTTTTTACAACCATTTGCGTAATCATCATATTTTAGACTATTTAACTGGTGTCTCTTGGATGTGAAAAACACGACCATAACACTTTAGGCTCAAGACATATTGACTATTAATTAAAAAACACATTTCACATAATTCTCCCGCTTAATTAATTTCGAAACAACTTGGAGTCCTGTCATAGACATTAATATACATAACCAACTGAAGTAAAAATTACAATGATAGTCAATTATGTTTCAGTGATATAGACGATTCATAAAAAAACACGTTTTGCCCCTTTTTACTGCTTGGGGGTAAAATTTCAAAAAATCCTAAAACTGCTTTTTGGGTATTTACATAAGCAACATTTGGAAGTATATAATAACTCTCTATCTCGAAGGATTCAATAGATATTGATAGTTAATCCGAAAAAATTTAAGGTCTTTTCACCTACTTAAATGTTGAATTTCGAATAATCCTTAAATTGACTTTGGCTAATATGCATTTTTATGTATGTCCTATTAAAGTAAAAATCACGATGATAAGCTGTCGGGTTCGAGCTCTATAAATGTTTCTTCCGAAACACATTTCACTCCTTTTCACCCCCTTATACGTCGAATTTTGAAAAATCCATTCTTAATGCTCGCCTACGACCTGAGGGTTAACCCCACAAAAGTTTCACTATTCTAGGTCCAGTGGTTTGGGCTGCAGTTTGATGTCAGTCAGTCAGTCAGTCAATGTTCACTTTTATATAGTATAGAGATGTTGGAGCAAGAGCTACTTAAAATGAGGAAAATAATAAAATATTAAGTTTTGTTTTTTTATCATTTTCATAATTTCAATAAAAAGGTGTTACCTAATTCACAAATACAGTTGTTCAAAAATGGTTAATGTGGCTCAAATTGTATGTTGATTTTGTTGTTTGTCGAGAAACAATTTGGCACATTTGTAAAAGCTTTAAAATGTCACGTGAAGTTTAAATTGCTATAGCAGAACAGGAAAACGTGAAAGGTTTTTATTGATATAGTGCTGTAGTGAATGCAGACACAATGAAAAAATAATTCCAATAAAATAAACAGAATGAGGTGGTGCAATGGTAAATCACTGAACTCAGATTCCAATGGATCTGGGTTCGATTTCAGGTCTGGTCATCATAATAAGATTTTCCATTATTTTGCAAAATCACTTCAGATAAATGGTTTAATGGTTCCTAACAAATGACCGTAGCTGAGTTCTTCCCAGTTTCTAGTCTGTCCGAACTGATGTTTGTGTGTCTGATTATTTCGCTGTCAACAAGATTACCTACCTTGCAATCAAGTCTCCGCTTCTGTTCTAAAGCATCACCAGTTGTACAGTTCCATTTAGCTGTTGGTGAAATGTTGTGTGCAGTTCCTAGCACTCCATTGTGGTCATACACTCATACTGTTTTGTCATCAAAGTTAAATCTGCTGTGCTATGCTGCTGGGTCACACACTAGCTCACTAGTCATGTAACAACTGCTTCCTTTAGGTTTGAAAATAGTATTTGTAGCCAGATTGATTCACTGTAAATCATTACTCATTCATTAAGGCTTGGTTTTTGTCGCCATATTGGATTATTTTATTTTTCGCTCGTTTAAAATCCTACAAAGAAACGTGTGAAATTTGTAATTACAGTGCAAATCATATTTACCTTGTGCTACAGTATAGACATGGCAGTTGAACTTCAATTGGATATTTTTGTCTGCAATCAAACAAATTAAGAATATAAAAAAATTTTGGACTGATTGTGACTTAAATACAAGTGCCATGCTTGTAGTGTAGCGCCATGTATAATTTGTGTTACAGTTACAAAAATCCACATTTTACTTCTCTGAATTTTATAAAAGCAAAAAATTATATAACCCAATATTGCTACTAAAACTGAGCATTAAGTATTCTTTGAAAGGCCTCTTCTGTATTATTTCAATGGTTAACAGTGCAGTCTACCGTGCACTTAAGAATATAAGTATAGGTGATTCGGAATAAAGTAAGGACTCAAAAAAAAGCCCTGATTAATTTCTATTTTCTGCCAGTTTATATCTTTCCGCTGCATGTAAATATCAACATTGCCACGTGCTGTTATTTAGATAGGTTTGTACAATGTTTACATTTACTTTACACTGCTCCGATACATTTTAGCTACAATATGTACTCATTAAATGCACTGGTGTTGAATATACGCTATACTCAGTAGTAATCTTAGTTATAAATACCTGTGAGTTAACGTCTTATAACACTGGTTTCTCTGCGTCTACTCTAACGGCGCTATTATCGTTACGATTCTCGTAAATGCATGCACAGTACATTCGAGCTTTTAAATTAAACCGCCACTAAAAACATACACGACACACGCAACCCAAAAATTCGAGTTCCGTTCAGCATACTTCAATGAACGACGACGACGCACGTAAAGAGAAACAATAAATAACGTATTTTCTTAATGTGTGAAACAGGGGAAAATGCTGTTTCTATTTCCAGATACTCAGGCTGGCGATCATAAAACAAAACAACTTACATTACTATTGACTTCACATAATTTAGCAATGATATTCATAAACAGTCACTTCTAATACTTTTGAATGTGATTATCATAAACCCATATTCTTTACACAACCGACAAACAAACTGAATGACGCAATTTGCTTCCAAATCCAAGCGAAGCGGCGAAAACCTAACTCAGATGCCATCTGTCGGTGAAATTTTAAACTACCTCGTGGCACGAAGAGTTAGCGACATGTGCCAACGATAATCGACTCGGATTAGTCGCTTTGTGCTGCTGCGAATTAAATAAAATTATACAGTCAGTAGGTATGTCAGTAGGAACTTAAATAAATATTTTAAAGTATATTAAATACTGAGAGGTCGTTTGCATTTGATGTTGTTTCACTAATACTGTATTCAAATAAGAAAATACATGGAACTACCTGCAATTATTCGCTACCAACCATACAAACAATAGTGTTACTGTTGTTAATGTTGACTTATATGCAGTAACGGCTAGTGATTTTTTTCAAAGATTAAATCTTTAGTGCTCACTTTATTGCGAATGACCTTTAGATTATTTCCAAGATGGAAAACATTTTCCCTCACTGAAGTAAATACTGCTGTCTGAATAGCGGGAGTTGCTAATTAGAAAGGAGGTGGAATGGGATCCTGATAACAACACTGCATATTCACAATAGGATGATTGTGTTCCCATAGCCTTCTAATAGTTATCACAGTTCACAAATAATTTCTTCCTAATATTTCCGTGAAATACTCAACAAGAGTGTTACAAAATTATTTGCATATATAGTATGAAATGTTAGCAGAATAAATCATGTTAAAATAAAAACATTATATAAACCAGTGTTGAGCATAGCAGTTACATTGTTCACCGTGAATAACCTCTCATTACTTGAAAGGGTAAGATTTGGAATTAGACTATAGAACAACAATGCTACATAATGACGTATAATGGAATACTTGATCCTTAAGTGCTTTCAAGACTACTGTAGATCAGCACTCTCTCATATTCTTATGAAACTCAGAACATAGCTCTGAATCACATAAATAGGCAACTAACGTGGTCGCAGACACTGTATAATGGCTGGTGTGCGCTCCCCGCATGCTTCAGTCTGAGAAAGGACGTGGAAGGGATAGGTTACATCGCTAGAGATCTCCAACCCCGTAAGAAAGGTGGCATAAGAAATTGTCGCGTTGCAGAAGGTGATGCGCACTTGTTACTGCAAACATACAACACAACGAGTCGACAGTTTGTATTGCTATAAACTTGGTATCGTAGTAAAGAAGAATGCCAGTATTCTGTCAAAAACAAAAATATTTGGATGAAATAAAACTGTATTGATTTTTAGTGCACCTAAGATGTTGATACATAATTTTCGACATTAAAAATCTTATTTTCAGCAATTTTCGAAAAATATGAAGATGTGTCCTTTTATGTTTTTATAACTTTTGTTCATTGGGCCACAACATATAATCTTAGCGTAAACTATTTCATTTAGGTAAGTTTGATGGTTTTCCTTAGGTTTATGCGGCCGTAATTGCGCATATTTGGACTTTAACATGCAGTTATTTTAATACTATGCTTGCTAAAATTTTTCCCATAAGAGGAAAATGCAGTCTCAAGTGACATCTACAAAAACTGAAATAACTTTGTACTCAAATAAAATTATTAATCTCACACTTGAACTGCCTTAATACAAGTCTTGTCTCTCATTACGAAGTGTTTTGAAATTGTCTTGAATTTTCTCAATAATTTTTGGTAGCATATTTGTTTAATACCTGGACCAAAATGTTCAAATATATGCTTATGTATGTTGCATGTTATCTGTCCCATGTTTCCCATGTCGTAAATGAATCTCTTAACTAGCATGATCATTAAGCGACAGTAAACATTTTTGTAATACCTGCTTGGCAGATTTGATTACTTACCTGCCAGTGTTACTGCTTCAAACATGTATTTAGGTTGTGCAAATGTCAGTACTTCTAATGGTATAAAGCAGGGTTAGCGAAAAATAGTTACCCATATGAGTCCTATGTTCTGACACAGAATAAAATAATGTCAGTAGAAGTGACAAAAGGAAGCTTTTCCGTTGTTGTTATTGTATCAGCTCTCAATTATACCAGAATAAAAAATGCCACATGGATTCAAGCTATTGATTTACGCAAGCGCTTGTAGTGCTTCAGACACTACAATTTGTTTGTATAGAAATTTTAAACATGACAATTTGAGGCTCATCATAAGAGAATAAATAACTCCATCAGAAGCGACATAAGGAAGCTTCATAATTGTTACTGTACCAGCTCTTAGAGGAGTACAGGCATGTAAACATAGCCATGAGGAATTTTCGTGACAATAGTTTAAACAGCAACTTGTATGTCTGGAAATACTGTAATTTGTTTGTATCTCAATTATATATTTATTATTACTAGTGGCACTTTCAGTCATAGATGGGTCAATTGAATAGCATTGGTAGATAGGCTAGTGTTCAGACCATGGGGGTAGCATAAGGTCTGAATGAGGGTGAGGGGAGTGAAGCCAAGAGGGGGGAGAGGTAGCCACCAAATTAGCAAGCCGCCATACTGCTTTAACCTCAAAAGTACACATCAGACTGGTATTTTTTATGGTAAATTAATGTATTATGCTCTTTAATTGATGTTTTAGGTTGAAAACTCTATATTTTAGCCCGGTTTACACACCTCCGAACTGATATTTCCTCAATTTTTTAATTAGTCTGCCATATTGATACCAGCCACGTCAAGCGTTTGTTTGGTTACATTCCTGCTGACATGCTCCATCTGGACCCTTCTAACATCTTTGGTCCAGACCTGTTATTCTAAGACCATTAACCAAATATCCATAAACTAAATAAACTCCCAACACCATAATAATCCAAAGAGAAAATGAGTATGAAATACATCATGTCGCTTATGTTACTACTTATTTATTCTGTGGTTCTGAGATTTTCAGGTTGTATTATTTCAGATATTCAGGCAAGGGTTACAGTTGCTTACTGTCATCTGGTTGGTGCGTGGAACTTGACATCGGATACTGTAAGATCCTTGATGGTTTTGGTAATCTAAACCTAGCCATCTTCTTCCTTTTGACAAGTAATTTGTCTTGGGTTATTCCTGTTTGGTTTTTTTTTTTTTTTTTTCGTGATAGATTCTGACTGCATTTTTTCATCAGACAGATATTTTTGTGCAACTTGCCTTAATAATCTAAGTGCTGTAGTATAAGCTGTTCAGAAAGAGCATTTGACTAACACTTTTGAGATCAGCATTCAAGCAAATCCTGGTCTTTTATGTTTTATGTAAACATTGGTTGGAATTTCATTGTAGTAATATAGTAGCTGTAGATTCTCTGTTTTAATGTCTTAAGTAGAGATGGGATGATTCCATTTTTCTTTTTATTCTCGATTCCAGCCATATTTTTCTCAATGCTTTGATTCTAAGTAGTTATGAGAAATTTAAATTTAAATGGCTGCAGTTCATTAAATAAACTAAGCCAAAGATGATGATAACATACAATGACGTTATTTAAATTATTTTGAGTTTGATTTCCATACTTGCCACTTGTAATTGTTCACATACACAAAATTTAGTTAATGCGCTTAACTTTTAAGTTAGTATTACTTTTATCTAGTAGAAGTGGTGGCAAGATAATGAAAATTTGTAGATGTAGGTGGGTAGTAAACATAACTGTTTGAAATATAGCCAGATAGCAAAATCCTTGCTTATTATATATTTTTATAATTAGTAGTGAATGTTTACATACTGGAAAATTATTGAAAAATTTTAGACATTAAAGACAAATTTGAAAAATAAAATTAAAAAAAAAAAAAAAATTCATTAGCACCCAAAGAAACGTAAGTTACACAACGAATGTAACATAGGTATTCAGAATTACACTATGCATATGGCACAACAGAACTAACTTAAATTTGTGTTCGTATTTTTATAAGATAGGCAATCAACCCACTGATACCAGTGTACGTGACTATAGGCAGTTATAAAAACGTATGAGGTTAGTCTTGAAGAGAGTGACACTTAAACAAGTTGTTTAAATAGTCGTTCAAGTGAAATGTATTTGCGTCCTAAAAGTGAACCGAGCATATTGTACGAAGAATTCAATCACAACCTGGCTAACCTCTGGCGATCTATCAGTAATACCTGCTTAACTCCTTTGAATCTGGCAATGTTGTCGTGTTAGTCCACCAAGCCGGCCGCCATCAGCACGTCAGCTGTTCGGCGCTCACATTTTTCTGAGTGTGCTTGCAATTTCTTTGTGGTCACGTTCATTTATTAACTTTGCGATATTCAAAAACATTTTAAGAAATTACGGTAATGGATTATTAGGTTGCGATTACTGTGTGGAACTTTCCATCTTAACATTGAATGTACCTCCAAGCTGTTCGTGTATTTGTATGTTGTGCAAGTGCTGTATAAGTGTTGTCTAAAATAGAATATTAATCTCGGCAGTTAGGCCTAATTATTTTTGTCTTAATCGTAATATATTTTCTTGAGTGAATTTTATTAGTATGTCAACACGAGTGCAATGTTTGTATTTTACGTGAATTTCGTTTGCGTGTAGGCCTGTATTGTTTTTGTCAGTTGGTACCACGCCATTTTCTAACATAAGAGAACAAAATGTATCACATTACATGAATTAAAACAGCTGATTTATTTTAATGTTAATTTAATGGAAATGCAAGTAATTTTTAGTACCCGTACTTATTGCATCAGTGGCTGACAAAAGTTATTTATTTATTTAAGTGATTAGTCGTTAAGGTTAGCCATTAAGATCAGCACGTGTTTAGGAATAACAAACTGACAAGTAAGTTTGTTATTAATTGAATTGGAACTTGTTGCGATTAAAATGTAAATGTTGCACCCACTCAGGCACACACGACTAGACAGACTCTCGCCCTGTCCAGCCAAAGCGGGCAAAGTTGAGCAAGGCCTGTGAATCCATGGCCAACAACTCTTCACAACACATAATAGACAACACAGGGTGAGGGGTGGGTTTACTCTACGAAGGCACGAAGCACATGAATTCACGACGTCAAATGTATTACCAATCTCAATTTACAGGTACATGCATACTTGCCCAAAAGGTACATTTCAAAAAGCACAATTCAGCATTATTATTCACAGGAACCTGCAACGAGGGTTCATTAATACAATTAGAAAACACAACTACCAAAAACCCCGAATCTGACCCACTCGCCACATTGACACTCAGCCGGCACGTAATAAATTGAAAAAAAGGGAAGGCAAAACACACAAAGAAAGCTAAAAGGAATCGGAACTAGCAACAAGCAAAACCAAACTAGGGTATACACGCGGTTTACCGAACCGAAGAAAACGACAGATCACAGGACCCTATTCAAAAAAAGTTAAACTTACCAAACAAACAAACATCGACGAAGCGTCGAGGTATTGAGTGGCAGGGAACCTTGCTCTGCGAGCGCAGGACTCAGAGTGCCGGAGCACACGACGGCAGGAGGCCAGGTAAAAGATGGCTGTAGGGGGGAAGAGGGACTAGAAGAGGGAGGCGACGAAGATAAGCGACGGGACTCAAACATCCACGAAGACCGGTGAGCTGGCGTAGGCCCATCAAATGGGGCACGTCACTAACACAAGGGCACAGATGATGAAAGTCCAAGTTCCAACAGTGCAGAAGTTATTCACAGGATGTAGTACAATAAATAGTGGCTGAGTCGAGAGTCCAAACACAAATAATCTTTGGGGGTTCTAACAAGGGCGTGCTGACCCAGCACAACCCCCCACCCAAAAGTCCAGTGTGGGTAAACAACACCAATTCTTCAGCTCGCAAGCACTCCAGAGAAGAGATCAAAAGCTCAGCATCGCCTATTTGGTCCGTCCCATCCCAGAGATTGAACCAGTAGACAGACCAGAAACAGTGGCACTGCCTCCAGCCGCTAAAGAAAAATCCCCAGTCTCAGAATTGCCTTTACAAGGAGGGAGATGAAAGGATATCCTCTTGCCGTCGGCACCCAGAGACACCCATGCAAATTGAGAACAAAGCATTAGCACCCTTGAATAACAAAACAATCCCTGAAATAAGAATTGCTATTTGACAACCACAACACGATCATAAAACCTGAGTTTAAATTCACATGCCTTAAACAAAGCATCGCCATGGCAAAAGAATATCACAACAAATATAAAATTTCAAGAAAACATATAATAAACACCTGGATTTGATAGCTGTATACAATTGTTGCGTCTATAAGGATGCAAAAGCACCAAAAATTGCATATTGTAGTCACATTACACTAGAAACACACGCATAATTTATATAAAATATAACCGTACGTATAATACCTTGTTATGACTAGATATCACACCATATAAAATTATCACAATGATTACAATAAAATATAAAAAATTTTAAGCGCTCATAACAGCAAATAAATACACCTTGGCATGCCAATAACCTGGAAATATGGCCAACATGTAATGCATAACATTAACAACACAAACACAGGGTCCACAAATAACACATAACCAAACACGAACTACACACACCAACAATAAACTAACACAAACTAACGCCTACACACCTGCTGGCATGCTAAAACACTAACTGTCGACCACGCACAAGATGAATGCCGGCTGATCTTTGTGACACACTCAAGATGGTAATTCCTACAACACAATCAATCATCGCCATTGGGTGAATCAGGATCATGTTTAAGGTGGGAAACGTTGGCCTTGCAAGCCACACGTCCCATATCGGGGTACACAAGAAGAACAGTGTTCGGACCACGAAGGCGTGAAATCCGGAATGGGCCGTCAAAGAGAAGCATCAACTTACCGCTGCGTCCTTCTGTACGTGACGGAAGCTGAAACAATCTGCAGAATACCAAATGTCCTACGCGTAGTCACCTGCGATGCGACGAGAAGTAACTCTGACTTGCAGGTGGTCCCTGGCCTTTGCCAGGTTGCCCAACACCTCCGTACACAGGAGTTGCCTCTGGACATCCGAGAGTGGCGCAGATGGAGATGGCACACCCCAGACGTTAAGTAGAGGGTGAATCAAGTCTCAACCAAGCAGAACTTGGGCAGGTGTCTTCTTCGTGGCCCCATGAACCGACAAATTGAACACAATCGTGACGAGGTCAAGATCTTCGTCCCATCCTTTCTGCTGGTCGTGGTACAGGGCCCGGCAAAACATTTCACATTCTATATATATGATGACACTGTTTCATCCGGTCACTGATACAGATCGACGAATCGTCGTTTCATCGACGACCATACACTAGGCAGACCCGCGCACTCTAAAAGATGTGTCTTAAACAACTCGTACTGCCTTTTCGCACGTACGATGTCACCCAAAATGGTAGCTGCATATTCCTCCACTCTAGCAGCTAAAAACACTATCAATGTCAACTAAGAAATGTAGTACATCATCTGGTTGAACCACCTGCAACATCTTGACACCATTTAACCGTGTCATCGTGGGACGCAGTAACTGGCCCTTACGCCACTGTCCCCGCACCGTCAGTAGGCAAATTCTCTACGGCCTACAAAGAATTAATGTAGGGAAGTGCCCGAATCCGCAATGCCATAACATCCTCGCCAACGACGAAATCTACCCCAACTCGCGCAAGTAGTCCCGTAGTTCCAGATATCCCAGTCGGAAAACAAAATCACTTGCACCGGCATTAGTCATAAGGAAAATATTACGTGAATTAAAAGGGCTAGTACACAACCTGAAAATTGTGACCAACGCAATGCACCTCCCGCCGCAAACCATGCTGTGTTCGGCGCAAAGCATGACCGCACCCTCACAAGACAAAAGGTTAGGCGAAGGGGCCTTTACAATGCTTGCTTGGGGCTTAAACCTGAGCAGAGTCACGCAGGATTTGTTTTTACTCAGACACAGATGACTAGACAGAGACATGCCCTGTCCAGCCAAAATGGGCAAAGTTGAGCAAGGGCTGTGTAACCACGGCCTTCAAGTCTTCACAACACGTAATAGACAACACAGGGTGAGGGGTAGGTCTACTCTACGAAGGCACAAAACTCACGAATTCACGACGTCAAATGTATTACCAATATCAGTTTATTGGTACATGCATATTTGCCCAAAAGGTACATTACAAAAAACACAATTCAACATTTTTATTCACAGGAACCTGCAACGTGGGTTCATTAATAAAATTAGAAAACACAATTAACCCGACTCTGACCCACTCGCCACATCGACGCTCAGCCGGCAAATAATATATTGAAAAATAGGGAAGGCAAAACAAACAATGAAAGCTAAAAGGAAACGGAACTAATAACAAGCAAAATCAAACTATCGTATACACTCGGTTTACCAAACCGAAGAAAACAACCCTATTCAAAAGAAGTTAAACTTACCAAACAAACCAACGCAGACAGAGTGTCAAGGTAACGAGTGGCAGGGAACCTTGTTCAGCGGGCGCAGGACTCAGGGTGCCGGAGCACACGATGGCAGGAGGCCAGGTAGAGGAGGGGAAGTACGGGGGGAAGAGGGACTAGAAGAGGGATGCGACGAAGATAAGCAACGGGACCCGAACATTCACGAAGACCGGCGAGGCGGCGCAGGCTCACCAAACGGGGCGCATCACAAACACAAGGGCACATATGATGAAAGTCCAAGTTCTAATGGGTGCAGAAGTAATCACAGGGGGTAGTACAATAAATAGTGGCTGAGTCGAGAGTTCAAACACAAATAATCTTCGGGTGTTCTAACAAGGGCTTGCTGACCCAGCACAATGTTAAAAAAACTTTTTACTTCAGTTTACTGTTATCGTCATAACAGATTGTGACATTACTTCAAAGTTAGTGTCGTAGGAAATATGTACAGCAATTTAAGTTGCTGAGGTCTCAGAGTCTTAAATACTTTACACAAAATCAATAAAATAACTGTACATATCCCAACGGACGTATTGTATCAAAATAAATAAATGAGAGGTTTTGAGAGAATTGAAATTTAAAGAAATGCAATTTTTCCTCGTTTATTGATTCTTTTGATACCAGCAAGAATCGGAGGAATCGAAGGATCGAAAATCCCATCCCTAGTCTTAAGTACAATGTCCCTGAATTGTTTTGAACATTCATGTAAATAAAAACTAAGTATGTATTTGTGTGCTACAAAATGTTTAACTTTTGCCTAAACTGTTCAAATATGTTGAAATTAACACAAATACATAGTATTTAGTTACAGCTCATATAGACACAAAAAGCTTGTGTGACACAATGCAAAACCCATCTTATGTTTATGTATGATTTGGTCTATTAATTTTTTAGTTTAAAAATACTACAGTGGTAAATTTTAAAATAAGGCAGAGATGTGAGACAGCAGTAATAGCTTAAGTAATTTTTTATTATAAGCGAAGTGATTTTATTGTTGTGCTGGTGTGATGTACAAATGATAGCATATGATATTGTTTCAGCCAGTAGCTTCCCCTAGTCTGAAATCCCCACGCCGCAGGCAGAGTAGTGGTCGTTCCCGCTCTGAGGGTGAGCTCAGTGAAGATGAGCTGGAGAAGAAGAGAATCTTGCTGTTGCAGGAGCTACAAGAAGAAAACTGAAGCATTCGGAAACTCGGCAGATGAATTTTCCATAAGCCTGCCAAAAATATTGTCAATAAATGTGAATTGGAAACTTTTTATTCACACAACAGGTGTTCTACCATCTGAAATAAATGTTTATACCTTTCTGTAGACTGCAAGAACTGAAAGTGTCTTATTTATTTTAAAAATGCCAGGCATAAACACTTAAAAAAACTAATAATCAGTATACTTGACCTCATTGCAGGTTTACCACTTTATTATTCTCTCTGGAGAAACAATAAAAATGTTTTTGTGTATTCATATATAATTAGCCTATTATTGTAGTCTCTCTCATGTTACAATGTATTAAACAGCCTTTGTTAAAACTTTAGCTTGTACATATTACTTCAATATGCTTGCACAACACATTTGTACATCTTTGATTTCATCTTTTGATAACGTCATGAAAATAAAAAATGTTAGCCATATACTTACTCCATTTTTATTATTTTGCCCGAAATAATGAATTAATTACATGTCAGTTTAGAGGGAATGGCCACAGACAGACTGCTTTTGTGGCTACGTTTTCAAAGTACTGAGCTATAAACTGCTTTAAATAATAATCTCACCCAAGCCATTGTAAGTGGCTCGGCTGCAGCAACAAATGTTGAATCCACTGATTTAAAGCATATAAGTGGCATTTTGTTGTATCATAACTACTTTACTAGTTTGCAAGAAGAAATTCAATACGTTTTCTCTGACATAAGTATCTGGCTGTGCTAGAGATAGTTTCAATTTCAAGTGTATTAATTCAGAGATAAAAGTCACCCTGTGTTTTATGATTGTTGTTATAGCCCAGTCACGCCACACTAAAAAAGTTGTTTTTGCTGCATTAAATCATGTACGTAATTCCAAAAGTTTCAGGAATGTGTAGGGGACAAGTTTTTTAAAGGAAATTTTTCTAGAAGAAAAAAATATGTTTACAATTGCACTGGATGAATGGAACCTTAAATTGCCAGTAGAATTTTTTCCAACTTTATCACTTTATTGCTATCAAGTTATATAAATTTTTAACAAATAAAAGCAAATTTCTGAAAGATAGGATGTCATTTTTCACATATGTGGCTCAAAGAAAGCTGGCACTAAAACAGTTACATTTCCTACTCAAAATGATACATTATATTAATCTCTATGTGTTACCGTAAACCGGGGTGATACAGATCACTACTGCTTTATTTTATATTCTTCTTTACTGCCATCTAGTAGTCATGTTAGAACTAATTGTCATAGACTACCATGAATAATGCATAGATGATATAGCAGACATGAATAGTTTCACCAGTCATTTGTTAACAGTTTGTGATTTAGTTTTACTGAAATGAAGGTTGGTATAACTGAATAATTTATAAACAGCAACTACGATTGCTTTTTGAGACTGTGAAGAGTAATACAAGTTGTGGAGATTCAAGTTCTTTCAAAAAGTACATTAATTAGGTATATTTTGGTGTAATAGTTATAGAATACAATTGTAAATTCTATTTGTATTTAGTGTTTTTAGCAAATGTGGTGAATTTGAGGGGTGATACCGATCATGCCAAGAAAATACAAAAAATTGCTTGGGTCAAGAGGACGCAGGAAATATAGTGCAAAACAATTACAGAATGCGGTGGAAGAGGTTAGGGCCAACAAATCGAGCATTAGAAAAGCATGTGAAAAATAGGACGTGCCTTATACAACAGTTTGTGAAAATGTCAAAAACAAATATAAACATACATATGCAGGTCAAACTGCATTGTCTACAGATGAAGAGGATGCACTAGTAGAGGGCCTAATTGTGTGTGCTAAGTGGCGTTTTCCTCTAACTGCTGCTGACATTAAGATGGTTGTGAATGCCTACCTAGAACGCTTAGGCAAAACTGTCAATAGTTTCAAGAACAACACACCTGGTGATGATTGGCTTAAATCATTCTTAAGCCGTCATCCAATAGTGACATCAAGAATGAGTGAAAACATCAAATATGTGCGCAGTGAGGTCAACAGGAATGTGATAAACAAGTACTTTGATGAGTTGGAGGTTTTTTCTTGAAGGTGTCGAACCATGTTGCATCATAAATTGGACGGCTTTTATATAAAAGGAACCAAACGACATTTTTTGATTGTTTGATTGACGTACATTAAGAACATAAGAAACCTTTATATCTTGCTTATATAAATAAAACCATGCGCCATATACCCTGTGCTATCTTCTGCAAAGCACTGAACCCTCCACCACACATTCAACTTCAATTTATAAGCTGTTTTGTCATTTTAAAGGATATGTCGCTTGGTTACTTTTATGGAAAAGCCGTCCAATTATGATGAAACAAATTTCACTGATGACACGGGAACTGTTAAAGTTATTGTCAAGTGAGGTGTTCGCCACACTGAAAGACTGAGGGATTCCTCAAAAACAAGTACAAGTGTCATGGTAGCTGCTACAGCTGATGGTGCAGTTTTGCCACCGTATACAGTGTATAAAGCAAAGCACATGTATTAACCTTGGACTGAAGGAGGAATCGCAGGTTCCAGATACAATCGAAATGCAAGTGGTTGGTTTGATTTAGAAATTTATGAGGACTGGTTTTGCACTGTAGTGGTGCCTTACTTCAGGTATTTTGATGGTAGGAAAGCAATGATTGGTGATAACCTTAGTAGTCATCTCTCTCTTCATGTGCTTACCTTGTGTAAAAATTATGACATTAATTTTATCCTACTCCCACCAAATGCAACACATTTGTGCCAGCTACTCGACATGGCATTTTTTTGGCCGCTCAAACGTGCTTGGCGAAAGGTTATCGATGAATGGAAATCTAAAAACAGAGGTGTCCTACCCAAGAGCATGTTCCCAAGGATGCTGAAACGAGCGTTTCAAGAAATTTCAATTCAGACTGAAAAAAATGTCACATCAGGATTTCGTGCCTGTGGAATACATCCTTTAAACTGTGAAGAGGTTTTGAAGAAAATCCCTGCCATCTGTGAAGACAATTGCTCTAGTACCAATAGAGAATCACAGTCAGCTTGGTCCTATGCTTTTGAGAAGCACTTAGAAGCGTCAATGCAAAGTGGCAAACCTACACCCACCAACGGCACCGCAACATCTCGTCGAAGAAAACGACTGAATGTCGCTCCTGGAAGGAGTGTATCCCTAATTGACATTGGGGAACAAGAGTTTCCTCGAGCAATCGAGGATGAAGATGATCTGGATACTGGTAGTACAACACAAAGAAGTGAAACTGCAGATGACCCTGGAGAAAGCTCCTCCAAATATCAAGATGTTTCCGCAGCTGAAACAAATTTTTCAGAAGGAAATTATGTTCTCGTGAAATTTCCTGTAGGAAGCACAGCAAGGTTCTTTATGGGACTAATAACCAAATCGTTTCCTGGTACCGAGGGATATGATGTGAAATTTTTCCGGAAACACTGTGGTAAAAAGCAGACTTCCTTTGTTTTTCCAGACATTAATGATGAACAGCATGTTTTGCAAGACCAAATAGTGATGAAAGTAATTGGTCTTTCGATGCGACGGGGCGGTGTTATATTTCCTGGATTAGATGATAAAGGAATTGAATAGATACGTGTACCGGTACATTACCCATCTGTATCTGTCTATATGTATGTACAGTTTGTAATGCATCCTAATGATGATGAACACTGTGTTCTGCAAGACCAACAGTGATGAAAATGGCCTTTTTATGCACCCAGGGAGAGAGGTGTTGTATTTTCTGGATTATATGATGAAGGGACTGAATATGTACATGTTCATTACTTATCTGTATCTATCTATCTATCTATATGTGTGTACATTTGTTTTTTATGCATCCTAATCTTATTAAAGTTAAACTGTTTAAGTTGCTGTCCCTTTCTGTCACCGTAAATCAATAAATGTATGCAATGAGTTGGTAATAATGACTGTTTTTTCATTTTATATATTAAGTAATTGTACAAAACTTTTTTAAAACTTAAATTAGTGATTGATAACACCCCTGCATACGGCCTACTCCGATCAGTAACTTAAATAGCTTGGTGATCGGTATCACCCCAACTAATGGGGTGATACCGATCACTATTCAAAATTAAAAATCTCTGTAATGTTCAATTGGAAAAATTATTTTTCGTAGGGGATTGACAGTACATAAGTGTAGATATATAAAATTAATTCCCTAATTTTTTCAAAACAAATTAGGTCATACAAACTTACGAAAATCTGTAAATAATGATCGGTATCACCCCGGTTTACGGTACCGTGCGAAAATGGAAAATTTGCTGAACAATTTGTAGTACCTCTCCTTTTTCATCAAACTTGCCCTTCCAACTCGTCTGCCTTCTGTTTTACAGGATACCAGTGGGAAAGGAAGTTGTAGAGCATTAAATTTTCTACAATAATATTTACAGTTTGGAAGCTATCAAAAGATAGAGCTTTTTGAAGTTTAAGATTTGATTTCTGCTATTAAACTGCCATTTTATTTCCATTTTCAAGGTATTTTACATCTGAACCCCAATTTCAGAACAGACATATGACAAAAACTCACAACTTAGAACCACATATTGCTGAATCACATACATAAATTTACAGTGTAGAACAATGCATCAGAATCACAGAAATGTCATATAATAGAAACACGTGCTTTAGAATTGTCATATACTAGAAAAAGGCATCTAGGAACTGCCGTACTTTAGAAACACACAACAAAGAACTGGCATTGCTTAGAACATTCTTATGCAGCTTCAAAGAAAAACTGCCTGAAAGTAACTTTATTTTTTTTCATTGCTGCAAAAAATTACTTTTAATGAAAAGAGAATGTTTGTGGAAAAATTGTGAAATTGGATAGGATAATATACAGGATGAGTAAAAAAGAATACCCCAACTTTGAAGGTCTGTATAATCACAACCAAACAACTTGCAATGTTGCGTGAACACTCAAAAGAACCATGGAACAATGAAGTTTTTGTACCATACCTTTATAAATGTTCAATATAGGGAAACAAAGGCTGCTAGGCAACTAATTACATCCTAAATTTAAATAGTAACATGTACTCACAGAGTATCATGGAGGTTGACAGTTACACACACGAAAAGGACGACACATTTTGCGCGGAAGCGCGAATCGCTACGTTTCGCCACGCATTACTTCGTCGGGCGAAGAGAAGACACTATACTGCAATATGGTGGAAGGTAATTGGTTAGCCTAATGGTCAGGAAGTGAACTAGAGGTAGGCGGCAGATTTGAAAATTAATTGTGGTTATCGGAGGTCGAGGCCAGGTGGCTGTCTGGATTTTGTTATGTATTGGTGGGCCAGTACCCATCGTCTTAGTTCTGCATCATTGATGGATGGTGTTAAGGCTTTCACCACTCTGGTTATGTAGCAGGAATCAAAATCTAGATTGTGGGATGCTGCATGAGCTGCAACTGGCTTGTGTAGTGAGTCCACATTGGTACCAGCTAGGGCCTTTTTGGTGTCGGCCCTGTGGCCATTCATCCTCTGCCTGAGGGTTATTTCCTCATTTAGAATAGGCGGTGGGAGAATTCATTTTCCTGCAGGATGGTGCACTACCCCATTGGCACCTAGCTGTTCGCGACTACCTGAACGAGATATTGCCACAACGCTGGATTGGTCGAAGAGCCACTTCTTCACTGGCCCCCAAGGAGCCCAGATCTTACACCGTGTGATTTTTTCCTGTGGGGGTCCATAAACAATCTCATGTTTGTTCCACCATTGCCGAACTCAAAACAAGAATTACGGATACCATCCACACCATTACACTGGACATGCTGGCACAAGTGTGGAACAAGTTAGAGTATCGCACCTATGTGATTTGTGCTGCTCAAGACGATCACATTGAACATTTATAAAGTTATGGTATAAAAGCTTTGTTCCAGTATAACAATGGCAGTTAAGAAAAGTTATCTTGATGGGTTTAATGTAATAGGTACTTTAACTGTGTTCAAACATTTTATAAAGTAAATTCAATGGATTTTTAAATAATTTAATGAAAAATTTGTATTAAATTATAAAATACAGTAATTGCATTAACGTTACATACATTATAAACTCTAATGAATACATATTGAGTTTTTCACAACACGAGTGAAATTTAATAATTATAAATATGTATAATATTAATTGAGTCATTAACTGTTCATCTGTACTTAGCAACACAAAAAGTTAAGTGCACATTAAATTATGAAACGTGCAATTAAGATTTAATTATAATTCACTGAATAATTAATTCTTAAAATCATACCAGCATAAAATTAATGAAAAAGTCCAGGATTCGAGATGTTACAGAAGTTTTTTGTTTAAAAAAATTTGAAAAGCAGTTTAAATTATTTACACTAAGAAATCTATATACTGGAGGAATTGCCTAACCTTCCTTGTTGTCTGATAAATGTGTTCAAATAAAATTGAATTGTTTTCTATTTATTTATTTATTTCAAGCATCACGTACTCCGCAGTATATATCAAGAGTGATTTGTCAAAATAGTTTCATAAAAGAAATGCATTGCTATATACATTGATTGTATAAAACACTGCAGTAAAAAAACGCATATTTACAGATATCTACAGTCAAATTACAAATAACTTACAATATACAAAATACATGTTACCTTTTGTTTGTGTGTGCGTGCGCACGTGCATGTGTATATATAAACAGTAGAGCCTCGATTTAACAAACTCGGGAATAATGAAAACAGCAATTTAACGCAAGGATTTTAGGAGCTATCAAAAAATAACCAAAAATGTATAAAAAACTAAGTATCTTTGATAAAAGAAAATATAAAGTGTAGTGTTAAGTCTATTAAAAATATGTTTATTGGCCACAGTATATTAATTTTTTCCGTAGATAGTGTTAAACCATCCGTCGAGAAACAAAAAAAAATTGTTAAAAATTCGTTGAAAATTTTGGCAGTGGGAGTGATTTTGAGCTGAGAGCGCGTGTCTGAACAAAGATGTTTGAGCGAGCGACACTGTGTTGCATAACAAACGAGCACCTAGATCCTCATCCTGGCAGCTAGTGAGTGAACGAGCGTTTAGATACCCAGTCCACACAGCGCAGCAGTGGACAGCACGGGTACTAATTTACAGATAATGCTTTGCGTCTCCGTTAGAATGCTCTACCCTGCAGCGTGCTTTACCGATAGAATGCAGTGGTGTCAAGCATGATTATTTTCTGTCACGTAACGTGATAAAACCAAGGTATCTATAAAAAAAATTTCTTATTATATTATTTATGCAGACGTTTTACAACAAATTTATTAACGTATATAATATTTTTCGCCGATGCTAAAAAACGCTTGAGTGCAAAGTATTTTTAGCGAGCTGCAACCAGTTTGTTTCACAAGCGCGGCGGCCTGTAAGTTACAAGGCCGCTGCTGCGCGTATTAATTTATTATTTTACAGTTATTTCGCGAACTTTTACTTCAGTTTTCATTGCTTTTGTGTAATGGAAATTTTCTTGGAGGAGCAGGAGAGAGATGGAAAAAGAGATGAATCGGCAGTGTATCATCACTTCTCACACACTGGGTACGCGCTCGAGTGTTACAGTGGCAGTTTGTAAAGTTTTTTTTCGCCGAATGTTTTTCTTTTACGGCCGCAGCTTACCTATTGTTGGTAACTGCGGTATGCTGTGGACTAAACATACTTTCCTAAATTACCTCCATTTCCGACGAAACATGCCCAAGGATTTAGAAGGGGGGGGGGGAATATATAATATTTGGTTTAACGACATTAAATTAGAGTAAACATTTTCAGGTCCCAAGGCATTTCGTTAAATCGGGGTTCTACTGTGTATATATATTTATTTATTTGACCTATCGAATCCTGGGTGTTCTCCTTTATGTTCTCAGGGTACAGCATAAGAAGAGGACATTGGTGTGATTAAAAAAAAAGGAATAGGGTTTCCTGACTGATAAGATTCTTGCTATGGCATATCCCAGATAAAGAGATTTAAATGTACGTATCTTGCATGTAACTCTAAGTTAATCAGATTATGAATTAAGGTAGTTGAGTATGGTTTCATAGTTTTCTTTGCTTATATTTTATATATTTATTCATTTTATATTGCTTTTTGTTTAACATAGCCTATAATTTTGACAATCTCATTAGTTCTCAGTTTCGTTCGTGGGCATGCAATCACATTCCAGGTATTTTAAGTTTACAAACAAATTATGTAAACAGAAGCAGGTTAAATATAAAGGTTAAAATGTAGTGCTAGCTTACTTTTTCTCCAACAAACGACATCAAAATACTTACATTTTAAGTGATGCAAACTAACCTCACTATAATAAGTTCACTCTAACCTGAGTTCTGAAGTAGGTAAACAAGCCAACGTACTATTTTCAATTGACAAAACTGTGTACAGGTAGCATCATAGAAGAATACAACAAACTACTAATAAAAAAGTCTTGCGTGAAAATTTCTTATATTTTATCGACATACGAAAGAGATAATTACATAAAGACTTGAAAAAAAATATTGACTTCATGTACGATCGCAGTATACATATTTCAATATTCATCTGCAATTATCAAGCCAAAACTAACGATCGTTAAAAATATTCTGGCATTGACATAGCAAAAATTTGGTACACTATACAGAAAAAATTTTTTCAACAATACTAGTGATAAAACTTACTGTAAAGTCATCTTGAATTAGTTTGTACTTCATTTTGGAAAATTTATATTTGGTCTATCACTAATCAATCTGTCAATAATTCAAAACACATATTCGTACTGTTGTAAATCATTAAAAATGGCTTTACATTATGGGCTTCGCTGCAGAGGAGAGCTTTAGGGATAAATAAATATGTGAATAAAAATGGTTCTACAAGTTTATACAAAGTTAAATATAAAGCTTATATGATAGTTAATTTGGAGGGGTACAGTATTAATGGAGTGAATTATAACTAAGTTGAACTAGAATGGATTAACAACAGGCCTAATAGCCTATTAGTAATAGGATATGATGTTCCCACCTTGTTAATGATGCCGGAGGCTGTTACGTTGTTGTCGACTAGCTGCGAGCAGCATATCTACAGACTCAAACCTGCGACCCTCTCCCTGGCAGAACTAGAGGTAGGAGGCCCATCTTATTTTCTAGGTGACTGTAAAGAGACAGTGTTTGGCTCGCTACAGTGCTCCGTTTTGTTGTCTAGTTGGCCTTCATTGCACTGTGTGCCCAATGAGATATATAGTAAACATAGGGGGGCGGAAGCAGCTATTTCCAAGGCTCTCAGGTGAAGCCTATTTGAAATTGGTCGGCCATCTTATCTATAGTCAAAACATTCAGCTGATGCATGTTGTAATGTAGGTTATACGAGAATCGTGAGAAATATTTTGGGATATTGATCGTTGTGGTATTTGTTTGTCGAGTCCGTTACAACTACACCTGATTAATGTATCACTAGAGAACATTCGTACCCTCGCCAACATGAAATATGTTTTAAATTGCTGCAGTCCACAACATATTGTGATGCCTCAGTGTTTAGCTGCACACACTACAGCAATAAAATAAAAGCATACTACAACTACTATAGGCTTTGCTTATGCAGTTTAAACAAATTGTACTGTTATGCTATGGGTAGCTGCAATGATACAGAATAAAATGTAGGTACTGAACTTTTTGGTTTACAATCAACACAAATCAAAAATTAACGAAACATAACATTTAATGAATTGTGTAGAAATTAATTACTGAGAGGAGAAGGAAAATACATACTGCTTGATAGTATGGTATATCATAGGCTGGAATATGTTGCCAAAGAGAAGGATACATATATATTATGGAACTTGAGGTGCAGGAACGAAAAAGGTACAAAGAGGGTAACGGGATGGGTGAAAAGTACGTGAAGAAGGCAGCCGTACGATGGGGAGGATGAAGGGATATATAGGCCATCTGTAATGTTGAAGAAAATGGGATGGAGTACACTAAAAGCCAGAAGAAGAAATGAAAGTCTGGTCAGGATGTTCATACTTGTGACTACAGGGGTAGCTGGTGGAGGGTGAAATTGCAACCAAGCTTAAGAAGGGTATGAGGGAGAGTAAACACCAGTGAGAAGGTTCAAGTGGAGTGGGAGAAAACGAATTGGTTAGACAGTCTATGCTTGTGAGGTCAGTGAGAATAATATTTTACAGAATGATATGGTAACTGTTAGGAGTTGGAAGGTTCAGGAGGGATTTGGGAATGGTCGCCTAGAGAGGCAGGCAAGAATTTATCTCGCTACATGGCGACATACCAATTGTGAATATCTGTTTATTTGTATAAGGTCGAGGCTCTTAAATAGGGTTAGGATGGGTGGCATAGATGTTTACTGTTGATGTAGCTGACATGCTATATGCATGGTTCTTGTAGTAATAAGAATGTATTATAGTATTTATTTTTAATTTGTGTATATATATATGCAGGCTTATTTGCATGTGTTCAGACATTTTATAATTTACATTTACCACTAGTCCTATAAACATAACCTTAACTTACAAAGACTTACACAGTGTACTATACACAGAACTGAGGTAACAATAATTACACAGATCTGAAATGAGTAATATGTATATTTATTGTCCGAATATGTTTACTTTAATGTTTTTAAAATTTATATATCTGGATTGTGAGCCAGTTACTCGCTACCTGCACATTTTCGTCAATTGTTTTCATCCTGTATTTACGATTTATTCACGTTCCTAAATTATTAAACGATAGACAGGGGTATTTATATGTTTTACATGCCACATAGACATACACAATGCATCGTAGGCTTTGTTTTTCTGTTATTATCGGCACATAAACGTAATTATCCCTAACCAACACCCTGCCACGCCCCTTTGTTTTGACAATAGAAAACATGGCCGACACAATTTCAATAGACGGCTTGGCCCGGAGCATTCGCACATTGAATCATGGGTAAAATCAGCTGTCAAAGTACAAACAATCGCGACAGACTGCTGCGTTTGAATGGGCGGACGATTTATTTTCTTTAAATAGTCAGAAAATAACTTATATAAATCATGGATTCGGCGGTGTTTGATAAGTCTCAGACCAAATAATGTTCATGGAGCCT
>PNEQ01078289.1:0-20380 GCA_003012365.1 Medauroidea extradentata | reverse complement strand
AGAGACATATACCGTGTTAACACAAATTGAGGCATGCATGAATTCACGGCCAATCACTCCACTCTCATCCGATCCAAATGATTTGTCTCCACTAACACCTGGCCATTTCCTCATTGGCAATGCACTCACTGCCATATTAGATGTTGATTTAAGGACATTGCCAATAAACAGACTTTCCAGGTGGCAATATGTACAGCAAATTTCACAGCATTTTTGGGATCGTTGGTCCAAGGAATATTTGACTAGTCTTCAACAACGTTCAAGATGGCATAAACGACAGCCCAACATTCAACATGGTGATTTAGTTTTGTTGAAAGATGAGAACATTCCACCACTTCACTGGAAAATGGCCCGCATAGTAGATCTTCATCCTGGTACCGATGGTCTGGTACGAGTAGCTACTATTCGTACATCTAATGGAACTTCACAAAGGGCCATTAACAAGTTATGTCCTTTACCAAAAGAAACACTTGATGATAATACATGACCACTTATTCAATTTATGGAATTGAAGAAATTTCTTCAAGGTGGGCGGCTTATGTATAATACATTATTCAGATTGTCTATGCTTCTACAAAGCACATTATAATTTTACTATGAGATTTCTTGAATACTGTAACTTCTTAGGGAATGTGAAATAACAAGTTCATTGCAAATAATAAAAGAAAGCAAAATGTTAGCAAAAAATATATATGAGCATTTTATTTTCTCATAAATAACGAATTTCAATACAGTACTTTCATGCTCCAAATTACACCTTCTTGCACTAAGTTACACTTTCTTGCACTAAGTCGCACTTTTCGCACTATACTGCACTTTCTTGCATTTTGTTGCAATTTGATAAACTTTGTTGCACTTTCATGCACTATGTTGCACTTTCTTGCACAAAGTTGCACTTTCTTGCACTAGGTTTCACTTTCATGCACTATGTTGCATTTTATTTCATTAAGTTGCACTGTTTTGCATTAAGTTGCACTTAAGTTCCTTAAGCAAGCATTAAATTAACTAATTAAACTTAAATATCACTAATTAACATAAATTAGCTTAAGTCGACGTAACCTAACTCGACATACCCTAACCCTGCCTAACCTAACTCGACCTTAAGTAAACTTTGGTGCACTGAGTTGCACTAAGTTGCACTTTCTTGCACTAATTTGCACCTTCTTACACTCAGTTACAGTTTCTTGCACTAAGTTACACTTTCTTGCACTGTGTTGCTCTTTATTGCATTAAATTGCACTTTCTTGCACTTTATTGTACTTTCATGTACTATGTTGCACTTTCTTGCACTATGTTACACTTTGTTACCCTATATTGCACTTTATTGCACTATGTTGCGTTTTCTTACACTATCTTGCACTTTATGGCACTATGCTGCACTTTCTTGCACTATATTGCACATTCTTGCACTTTCTTGCACTATGTTGCACTTTATTGCTCCATGTTGCACTTTATTGCTATAAGTTGCACTGTTTTGCAGTAAGTTGCACTTGCACTGAATTCCTTTAGCATGAATTAAATGGACTAATTAAACTTATATATCCCTAATAAACATAAGCTAGCCTAACCCGACCTAACCTAACTTGACCTAACCTAACTCGACATTACTTAATACAACCTAACCCAACCCATTCTACCACTATCTAAACATATTTTGAACTAATCTAGGTTGTACTTGCTTGCACTAGGTTGCACTTTCTTGCACTGAGTTGCTTCAGCATGCATTGAAATGACATACAACTAAGGTATCCCTAATCAACATAAGCTAACCTAACCCATTCTAGCTTAACTCGACCTAACATAACCCAAATGATTTCTCATGCTTGCAAGTATAAAGTTTACAAATACATTCTGGCTGTTCTTGACAGCTACATTAAACATTCGCTGGGCTGTGACCATAAAAATTAAGAGTTGTGGGGATATAAGAAATGCGATGAACATTGTTTTGCAAGATAAAGGTCCGAGCAAGAATTTAGATACTGACCTCTGTAAAGAATTCTACAACTCATAATTTCGAGTACTGGTGTCAAAACACAAAATAAACCATGCCTCTACCTAGTGATCTTAATGCTAGTATCGGAAACATTTTAATCGTACACTGAAGAATAACATTTGGAAAAAAATTTCAACACATGAAAGCTAGAGTCGGATGGATATATTACAGAAGCGTCTGTCAAAATATAATCATAAAGTACATCGGCCCACGAACATGAAGCCTGTGGATGTCAAAGACAACTCTTTACTACACACTGTGTATAAAAATGAGAAGAAACTGAAACTGCACAAACCTAAAGCGAAGGTTACAGACTATGTAAGGATATTGCGAGTGAAGGGAACATTTACTAAAGGCTACACACCAAACTGGAGCACTGAAATATTTAAAGTGGTCCAGATTCGACACTACGAACCAAGGACCTACTACCTAGAAGATGTGGAAGGCAAGACTATTCGAGAAGGTTTCTACGGTGAAGAAATTCAAGTTACTAAGTATCCAAACACGTACTTGGTCAAGAAGGTATTGAAGAAGAAAGTAAATAAGGTTCTTGTGTGATGGCTGGGGGTCCAATGCAAGCCACGACAGTTGGATTCGTCAATCGGACATTATGTATAAATAATGTGAATTCTTATGTATGAAGAAATAAATAAATATATTTTTTAAATTAAATTTCTGTGTTATTATTTAATAGCAAATGTTCTTTTACTGGTAATAGTATAAAACTGCTACTGGGAGTGCCTGGAAGGCAGTCTGTGTTGACTGCGCACATGTACTATGAGCGTGTTGAAACTCGAGGCGATGAGCTGGTCGTGGTAAGGCGTGCAGCTTCATCATCTCATCCTCGCGAGGCGCTGTACTGTCCCGTGCGCGGCCGCAGACTTGTTGAGTTGTGCTCCACGTGCGTGTAGAGACCCATCCGATGTGCGAAGAGAGTATGCGTACAGGGAGGCTGGCAGGTGCTTACACCTCTACCAGTTTATATTGCCTTGTCGGGTGAGTAGGCAAAAATTATGAGAGGAATGAGAGAGCAGGAAAAATTAAGAGTGGAATGAGAGAGTGGGAGAAAATGAAAATTAAATATTGCGGGCTCCAGGCAATGGAAACAAATCACTGTTGAAAATTGGCAGGGGAAGGGGGGAAATTTTTCCAAGATGCAGATGGTTTAAAAATTATTTTTAAAATTTTGTTATTTTTTTTTTCTGAAAAATTTTGAAAGTAATGTAATCCAAAATGGCGGCCGGAAACAAGATGGCAACCAGAAACAAGATGGCGGTGGTGACATCATCCAAGATGGTGGCCAAATCCTCAAATCCTCACCTACAACCCACTTGTGCTCTAACATACATAACCTATCTACTACCAGATGAACCACAACCCATTACGTGGCTCACGCTTCTTAGTTTTCCTTCCTCCTTTGTGTGTAATGCTGGGTGCATTCCCTCTGAATGTGCCTTGTTTCTTGCAGAGATGACAAATAGGTTTACCGTCTTTTGTACGAGTCGATCTAAACACCCTAGATTGGTTCTTTCCATCTCCATACTGACCTTGACCCCTGCTCTGCCTCTGGGATTGTGGCAGGTTTCCTCCTGGTGCTCTGCCAAAACCTACACCTCCGGTACTTCTTTTCCTACCTACATTACTGTGTCCTGAGGACCACACTGGCCTATTTTTCTTTACTTGTCTTACCTCTCGCTGAGCATCAAAACCTGTTTGCCCAAAACATCTAAACATTTTTGCACACTTTCTAATGCATGGTTTTGTTCAGGGGCTTGAGATCTCCCAAATGCCTCAAAGATTGTTCGAACTGTCAAAGGTTAGGATCACCAACTCCTCTAAACATCAACAATCAATTTTTAGCATACAGCTTTCCTGCCTCAATTTTTCGCAGGTTGGCAATTAACTCCTCCACTGAATTGTAGTCAAACAACAATATTCTCTCAACGATATCAGGCTTAAGGCCTTTCAAAAAGAACTTAATTTTTGATTATCGGGCATATTAGAATCTAACCTGTTACGAATTTTCAAAATATCGTACGTAAATAGTGTAACACTCTAATGTTTTTCCTGTACACGTAGTCGTAATTTTAATTGTAGGTCCTCCGACTGTCCCACTTGTGTAAATGATTCTCGCATAGCAGATGCCATCTCAGCTAGTGATTTTGTGTCTGTTAATTTGTCTTCCTGACTCTCATACCACTTAAGCGCTGCAGATTTCAAGAAGGTGGGAAAATAGTTTGCCTATTTTAAATCGTCCCACCCATTTGCCCTAGCAGCATGCTTGAACAATCTAAGAAAGTCCTCCACATCTTCCTCAGGTTTTCCATGAAAATTACCTCGATCTGCATACAACCGTGAATGTTCTATGTAGGTTTTATTTTATGAATGTGAGACAAACGACTTATACTAAGACTTTATACCTGACTCTGAATCACTCAATTCTACCCTGTCAACCTTGTCCTGAGCTTCACCACTCGATAGATTTGCCAGCTCACTCAGTAGTATGAGCTTATCACTACTGTCCGAGTCACTAGAAGCATCAGCTGGCTCAATATCTAATGGTAAAAGTAGCCTTGTACTCCAATTCGTCGCTTTTTCGAACGCTCATAGGCTAAAATACCATATGGCTTCGTATTCGGCAGAGAAAATAAAAATTTTTTAGACAAAGCAATACAGGTAGTCCTCTTAATACCCTCTGTGTTCGTCCAAAGGTAACGAAAAACAAATAATAAATAAATGTGTGAGATAGGCCACTTATGCACCAAGAATTACTGCCTCACTCCGTGACAAAACACAAGCAAAAATAAAAAAGGTCAGTGTTGCCAATGCGCACATATGTACACTATCAAAGAGTAAAAACTATTGGCCAAACTACTGCACATCGAACTATTTAGTATTCAACCAAATAATAACGACTCATCCTATTACTGACAATAGATAAGAAAGAAGACAAAGCGAGAACAAACACTATGTAATCAAGTAATGTCGTACGTATATGTTACCGTAATTTAAACACCGAGAAGGGAAAAAACAAGTCGAGAGAGAGAATTTCAATAAAAAAACATCGAGATCACAAAAAAAAATAGGCAGCACTGGATGAACATCAACAACTGATGGCCTAAAGGCCAATTCACAATGAAGTTAACATGGACCTCCTTACGTTACCTTTGCGTTAACTTTACAGAAAAATTTACCGCGGATTTGATTGACCGATGTTTCACATTGAAGTTAAGGAATTAAGTTGAGGTACAAGGCTATGTTACAAATGCTGCAAGACTACTGACGATCATTGCAATATTTAAATTTAACGGTGTTATTTGAGTCGCAAAATATTTACATTTTCAAGAGGTAACGTAAATTAATAACGAAAATGATTCGCAAGTACCTGTTTCAGTTATGTATTGAAAATGTATAATAAATTACCCTCCTATTTGTAACATTACTCGTTTTTTTATTCTCACGTTACACATGCTTTATTTAAGAGTAATATTGTTGGGATTATATTTATTTCATGAAATGGGAGGGCTAAACTATTAGTTTAACGTTTTTCATGAGACTGGTGAGACACTTGTTTGATATTTTAACATGTTTGCTGTCTACACATATCACACCTACCTCAGTGAACTAGCAAACCATCTAGTTAAATTTATTGTAGGGTCCTTGAACGAATGCTTTAGCAACACATTAGCTCTGAAGTATTTATAAATATTTGTTAACGATTCACGACACAATAAACAACCATAGCCACACATGTATTAGGCAATGCACTCACAAATACCATGGCACACGAGTAACAAATCTTACGAGGAATTAAAAATATTATTTACTTAAAATTACAATAACGAACATTTTGCTTTCACTACACTTCAGAACACAACTATGACAAATATACTTCATTTCATGCACTCTTGTACATGCCGAGCGAACAGCACACAATTTGAGGTTACGAGAAATGTCTGTTAATTTTGGCGCGATAAAATCTCGTAGGCAATAGCCAACAAAAGAACAACTCCGCTTCTGATTGGCTGTTCTTAACTTTACCTTTACGTTACGTTGAAGTTGACTCAACTTTGACATTTATAAGTTACCGTTGCGTCGCCGATAATTCAATGTGAAAACACTGCAGGGTGACCTATATCTCAACTCAGCTGTAACGTCAAGGTAAAGTAAGAAGCTCCATGTTATCTTCATAGTGATTTGGCCTTAATACTGGCGACTGCCAACTACTTAAGTCAGTGTTGTAAACATTAACAAACGACGGCAACTTAAGATTCTTTACTATAAGCTACGGTACCATACATTTAAAACTACCATTAGGCCATACAAAGACCCAGGGAAAAATCAACTAACATCCTCCAAACAACAGCAAGCAATTAACTGGCGCCAACCACCAAATATGTATGTGACGAATAAGGGTGACATTCGGGAACGTAGCTCAGGTTCGTCGTTAGGTAAGCAAACTGCCTCACACATCAAATAACAATAAATAAAGGTAAATGAACATGGACACAAAATAAATCGAATTTCACAGGTAACATTCAGGTTGCGAGAGGCGCTATAAAAATATAAATTAAAATAATAAAATGATACAATGCCTATGATGTAAAATAAACAGAAAGAAACAAAAACATATTTACTGACGTTTACACTTAATATTAACTGATAAAGAGAAAGACCGCAGCACTGCCAGCCTGACTTATATCCCCTGAGCTCTTAAGGTCAAACCGAAAATGCAAGTAAAGAACAAAACTATCCGACTGCAGGTTACTAAAGACCGATTTCAGCAGGCAGAAATTAAAGTTACCAAACCATTAGCTACAGAGATTAAATAAACAGCCAAAAAAAAAAAAAAAAAAAAAAAAAAAAAAAAAAAAAAAAAAAAAAAAAAAAAAAACAATAAGACTAAATAACATTAACTGTTAGAAAAAATGCAGACCCTGATAATATTATTATACATTTAAAATATAGAATGGTCTGATAACAAGACAAGAATGAGTTTTAAAATATTTAAACACACTGCCTTATGTTGGCAGACTCGTTGCGGAAGAATTCCAACCACCATGTTGATAGTACTTTCAGTAAAGTACACTATCTTGCACTTTTGTAGGCGAGGTCATTTGCAAGTATATGTCGGCTGCTTGTGAAGGTTTTTCCTGACATCCCTGGAATGTACAGAAAACCTGGGGGTACAGTGACATCTTCCCACCCAATACATGAACGGTGGAAGCTTGACCTGCAGTGGACACAGATGATGTTATGTTTTCCCCTTGAGGTGCAGCAGCATGAAGGGCATATCTATGACTCCATGTTTTTGGGCGCCACTAGATGTTTTCAGCACTCCTTGAAGTGGTACAGTTGGTTACTCTGGTGTTTCAAGGTCCTGGTGGGTCAATTGGCCTCTCTGGACTCTTATTTGGCCACATTTTGGGCGCCAATTTGACGTGTTTGTCATTGTGGGGTAGAGGATAGAGAAGGGGGTTTTAGCCGCTGCCCTGGCGGGAGCTAAACCCGATTGGGGAGAGTGTGACGAGTCGTTGCTCAGAAGGGAGCAAGACCCAATGGAAAAGGGTAACGAGCCACTGATTTGGTGGGAGCAAGACCCTGTGGAGGTGATAGGTTAAGCCACTGTCCAAATGTGAGCAAGACCCAATTAGGGGGAATGGGACGAGCCGCTGCCTAGAAAGGAGCAAGACCCAATGGAAAAGGTTAATGAGCTGTTTTTCAGAAGGGAGCAAAACCCAATGGAGAGGTTTCCGAACCACTACCCTGGAGGGAGCAAGACCATGGAAGGATAAGGGAAGCAGTAAACTAAACTAAGTAAATTTCACTGAAGGCAGTTTATTCCCTGCCGAGGATGACAGGGTGGGAATCTCTCTTGAAACTAACATTGAAACAGTATATATGTCACTGTTTACAAGTATCAGTTATGGTTACAATAAGTCATGATACATCATATACAACATATCAAAGTAACACAATTACTAAAAGTTATAATACAAATGGTAAGTAGCAGAGATTACGTATTATTATACATTAAAAATATATGATGGTCTGATAAGGCAAGAATGCATTTTAAAATATTTAACAAACTTTCAACTGTTGGCAGATTCGCTGCGGACGAATTCTAACTACAATGTTAGTAGTACTTGCACTAAAGTACACTGTCCTGCATTTTTGTAGGCGAGATCATTTGTAAACATATGCCGACATGACAATGTGCTATCCTTCTGAGATTTTTTATCTCAAATTTCTACCTAAAGACAGTGGTATATATGTGGAAGATATATTCTATAACCCGCAGACAGTGGCGTATCAAGGGGGCATCACGGACAAGTGTACCCCCCCCCCCCTCAAATCCAGTTGTCAGCTACACTGATATTGCTGATAAATGAGCTCGTGAAAAGAGCAGAAGAAAGTCTAAACTGGCGATAGGAGAAAGCCATAGCTGAACTGTTACAGAGGAATCAAAATGCCTTCTCGTGTGGGCCAAATGACCTAGGTAGGACCTATTTCATATTTCATTGCTTTGAAACAGGCGAGGCTCGCCCAATAAAGCAGCACCTGAGACGACTGCCTCTAGCATCACACGAGGCAGTAGATAGTATTTTAAAAGAGATGAGGGATATATGTATTATAGAACATTCAGTCAGTCCACGGTCCTCTCCAGTTGTGTTCGTAAATAAGAAATGCGGGTCTCTGAGATTTTGTGTTGATTACCGCCAGCTAAATGATGTGACCAAAAATGATTCTTGCCCTCTGCCTAGGATAGACGACACCCTACACTACCAATCAGGAGCCAGTTGGTCCTCAACCTTGGACCTGAAGAGCGGATATTGGCAGTGTGAAGTGGCCACAGAGGATCGGGAAAAGACTGCCTTTTGTATATAAGGGAAAGGAATCCGGCAGTTCAAAGTTATGCCATTTGGACTGTGTAATGTTCCTGCTACCTTCGAATGCCTAATGGAGAAGATCATCCCAGTAGACTCCTGACAGTTTTACCAGGACGACTTTGCCATTACAGGCAAAATATTCGAAGAACATCTGTTGTGTCTTGATTCTATGTTCCAGAAAATTTCTTTGGCAAACCTGAAATTGGATTGTAAGAAATGTAATCTGTTTCAGATGGAAGTTAAATTCCTCGACCATGTTGTGTTAGCCCATTGGATAGATACAGGAAGTTTTCTGGGCTCGTGTGCAAATTAACATCGTTTCATGCATGGATTCGCAACAATTGCTAAACTCCTACGTGAATTAACACATGCAAGAATAAAATTTCATGGGACCCCTGGAATGTGAAGTTGCCTTCGTGAGGTTAAAATAAATATTGACATCACCTGCAGTCCTGGTTTTTCCTAATAGTAAAGGCGAGTTCATCCTCGATACTGATGCAAGTGATGTTGGTACTGGGGCTGTGTTGTCGCAAGTTCAGGAAGGGAAGGAGAGGCCACTTGAGTATTTCATAAGGGTACTTCATATGCTTGAAAGGAATGACTGTGTGTCTCACAGAGTATTTAGTTGTTGTGAAGGCAATTTCCCACTTTCATTCTTATCTTTATGAAGGCATTTTGTAGTACGTACTGATCATGCTTCATTAAGGTTGTTACTAAATGTAAAGAACCCAGAATGGCAGATAGCAAGTTGGATACAACATCTTCAGGAATATGATTTTAAAATACACCACAGACCTGGCCATCTTCACAACAATGCAGATACTTAGAAATAGTGTGTTGTATAGAAGGTGGGAGAGCAACAATGGAAAACAAATATGGTTTCAACTTGTCTTACCAAACTGTAGGGTTCCAGAAGTACTTAAGGAGCTACACAACACTGAATCTGATGGACATTTCGGCATCAATTAAACACTCGGCAAAGTTCGCCTGATGTTCTACTGGCTTCATTTTCGGGAGGATGTGGAGAAGTGGTGCCGCATGTGTGACAGCTGCGCAGCACGAAAAGGACCGAGAATTAAGGAAAAAGGTCATTTTTTGAAATACAATGTCTGTGCGCCCTTTGAAAGGATGGCTGTAGATATTTTGGGCATCTTACCATCCATAGAGAGGGGGAAACCGATACCTCCTCGTAGCCCAAGACTAAGCGGTCAGAGGTAATATCGATTGAAAAGCAAAAATGCTTGCACAGTAGCCGAAGCATTTGTAGAACATGTCTTATCGAGATTTGGGGTGCCAGTTGAACTACATTCAGATGAAGGACGAAATTTCGAGGCAACCTTATTCAAAGAGATGACCAGGATTCTGTGTATGAGGAAGACACGAACCACAGCACCGCATCCTCTGTCAGACAGGATGGTCGAAAGAGTTAACCACACTTTGGAACAGTACCTGTCAATATTGCTGTCAGAAAGTCAAAAGGACTGGGATGCTAAGGTGCCATTATTTCTGCTAGCCTACCATTCAGCAGTTCACGAATCAATAAGGGTAACACCTTCGAAGATGTTATTTTAAAGATAGCCTCGCCTCCCTAGTGCCCTACTGTTTGGACGACCATCTGAAGAAGAGGTAGCCACCCCAGACAGAATGTGTCAGCGAACTACGTAGGAAGTTAGTGGGCAAACACGACTTTGCTCGGCAGAACCTCAGAATTAATACGGACATAATTAAGGTCAGATATGAGAAGAGCATCTACTAAATATTTTAAAGAATAGCCACTGGTTTGGTTGTATAACCCACTAAGATGGAAGAGATACTGCCCAAAGCTTCAGAAATAACTGGGACAGCCTTTCTAACATTACATAAATAATCAATGATGTAGTCTTCAGGATATGGAGCAGTGGCTCTCGGGATAAATCCAATGTTGTCCACATTGATAGACTTGCACTTTATGAAGGTTCAGAGGTTAAGGTGTCTGTTCGGTAAGAACAGACTTAAGGAGGGGGCAGTGTATCGAGTCAGCACTCTCGAAGGCACTGGGCTGAGCGACCTGACGAGCCATATCACCTAAACCTCCCCTTCTTGCAAACTACAAGCCCAACGATGAGACGGCGGACTGCGACCCTCCTCGTTTCCCTCCATTGCTCGCTATCTCCAGTCTCGTGATGAGGCAGTGGACTGCGACCCTCCTCCTTTCCCTCCCTTGCTCGCTATCTCCAGCCTCGCTCCATCATCCAGCCCCTGGCGACACAGACCATTTGTGCCTGGTTAACATCATGGGCATTTTAAAAGGGTAGCACCTGTCAGTCATCCGGGACAAGTATTCAGCCTAGACTTAACTGAATGTTACTGCAACACCTAGAACATTCAAATTACATTAAACCTGCATGGTAGGCGAGGTTTATGAATATTCTGGGCGTTGTCGCAGGCGACTATAAATACCGACCCTCTCCGAGCAGAGACGGAGTGATTGCAGCGTTCAGCTGGTGAGTGTTCGGGATAGACTTGGCAGCGAGGGACGAGGCGGAACAAGCAGATCGAGAAGAGGCTAAGGAGGTGTAGATGACAGTGACACTCTTCGAGTGGTATGAGTAAGTGTGAAAGTGGAGGAACTGGTTGAAATGTAGCTCTACATTGTGAGACATTTCTAGGTAGATATCTATGTGGTCGGAGGACTGATTTGAGAAAGAAGTTATTAATTATAAAGTCGACTTGTAAATTAGTCTTTTAGGGAGATTACCTGTAGATAATATCTGAACATGTTTAATAGAAAAGGTTGAGTCGCGAGTGTTGTATACTTAATGTAGAGTGTTTATAGAGATTGTAATAAATTAAGTTATTTAATTTAAGAAATTAATTTTATTATTTAAGCCCTCTATCCCAAATGAACCTGGCTGCACCCAGGGTCCCACCTACTATTTGCATCGACGCAGCACAACGCAAATGCAGAGCGAGTTCTATTGGTCTTCTATTGCAAATGTGTGAGTATTTAATTCCACTACAGCACAACCAGATGTAACACAGGTGCAAATGTTGTGTTGCACCAATAAAAAACGATATTTAATCAACTCCCAGGACAGTTTTTCTGATATTGGAAGGCCGTCGTGAAATGTCCTGGCGAAATGCGAAAAGGGGAAAAGGGAGACACTACCTACGTACCTACAGAATAGGAGTGGAGGTTCATACCTTCCCCCAACCTAGTTCGCTACCTACTGACAAGTCTCCACACTCATAAAACATTGTTGAAGCGAACTTCCAGCCTTGTGGAAGTGTGCTCTGCGCCTGTGGTTGGTTGTTATATGTTTAACATAATCGAAGACATTTTATGGTGTATTTATTTTGTGGTTAGTGAAATTTTCTCTGGAGACATTATGGTAAGTAATTAGAATTTTGTTGATATACGTTAGTTCTTATAATTTTTTTTATGTTTCCTTAGTTCCTTATTTAGTAAAGAAAGATTAGAGCCATGGATATCTAGATATATGTAAAATAAATGAAGTATATGTTGTTAGCTATAGAAAATAGGCCTATAGCCATTTTTACACTTTATCCACACTCCATATTGCATAGTGAGTTTTGCGTAACTTAAAAAGTTTTGTGCAGGATTTTAGAAATGAAATACATATTAGGCTGTATAACGTGCATGGAAATGTGGAAATGTACATATTTTGTAGAATTAAAAAGGTTTTTTTACGTAATGACAATTACTTGTGTAATTGAGAGTGTCCCTTCCCCCTGGCCGTCGAGATGAGCCACTGGATCCTCCGCTGCCCGCACACTTATCAAGAGATCAGGAAGCTTGGGTTTCAGCCACAGAAAGACGAAGAAAGTATGTAAAACAATAAAAAATAAAGAAACTACTCAGGGCCTTATTTCGATCGGTTAACGAAATCTGTTGTACAAGTAGTTATTTCCAATTATTATCGAAGTCTGAATACAGACTTTTGTCTCCAGAATAAAAGAACCGTCGGAAATTGTAACTGCCATGTCTGCAGGTAATGTCTTTAAAAGTTGCCTCTACTCACTGTTTCCTAGCTTCATTGTTTGTTTACTGTCTCCAGAAGAACGATATACCGAAGCTAAACTAAACTAATTATTAATAATAGTATTTTTGGATATATTTGTTGGTTAAAAAGATGTGCTGCTTTGGATAGCAAGTAAGTCGTTACTGAGCGACTGCTGCATGGATGAATTTGATTGACGTGAAGTGTGTAGAAGCCAGTGCTGCAATGTTTGCCGCCGAGTGCTGACCTAGCGCTACGGCTCGTTATATCCAACACTTAAAAGCGCAGTAAACGACCTCAACTCGTGTATCGCGCACTGGGTTTATCTCGGACGACCAGCTCCCTTGCAATGCCGTAAGAAAAAAGCAATAAACTACCTTCATTATATTTTATCGGTTTACTCATCTTTAGAAAAGAAAGTTTCTGGCTGAGGTTTTTCACTAACTGTACCACGTGTTTTGTCCTGCAACAGTTTACATTATTTTTTGTTCAAGCCAAGTACACTATCTCCGTCAGAACAAAAATGATTGTAATCGTTCTACACCTTTTATGAAAACATTTAATTTTGTGAAACTTATATCGACAAGAAAATATGCTGCTGGGACGAAGCACTTGTATCTCAACTTAGGTGACTGTTAGCTAGTAGGTAGGTAGTATAATTAGTTGATCTTACCTTTTACAAAATGTCCTACTTTTCTTACTGCTTTCGACAGCCGACGCACAAATTACCGTAGACTAGCCATTCATCAATGCATTAATATGAAACCACAACGAAGCATCCACTGTCTTGTTTCAACAACCACGAGCCACTCAACAAGACCTACTCGGCAGGCAGATTTATTTCATCACTTCGGGTTCTGGTAATAATTCTGCTACTAAGAGTTCAAAAAAAACTCTTTTTTATTCCGATACCGGAATAGCACCATTCCTCTTGCGAAATAATTTCAACAGTGTCGAAAATTGGGCCCCTGGACATAAGCTGCCGCGGGAGTGTGGTTGTTTTAGGCCCGGGGCTATAGTCGATGTACGAGTGTTAACCAGCTTCTGAAAGCCTCTTCAGCATAAAATGTGCGCTATAGACGAATTTTGGTAGTTGGATAACTGCTGTGATTGGATGACTCTTCAATGTAAAGTGAAAGTGTTCTGAAGCTCTTTCGAAAGCCTGTTAAAGTGTTTTGTTTATATTTTGTCGACAACGGCGGAGGTTTGAATGAGTTCAGGAATTACATAAATAAGTATTGAGTTCTATGAAGAACTCAAAGATAATGTTCGGCTTCCTTATAGACACATTAGAAATATACCAGACCCGTTTGAAGTGTACAGAGATAATGAGTTTCACGTATGCATCTTATTCATCCGAAGATTATGCTAAAAATTTAGATAAAATAAAATAAATAGCACCTCAAAAATAATATGTTGTATTATCTCCATATTTATAACAAATTAGCAGTTTCCCGCGAATTTGCGCCCAGGCCCTGTAAATAATAGTAGTTAAAAATCCGACAATACCCAATCTAACACACGTACAATTCAAATTATACAACGATAAGCACATCAATCCTAATGAAAGTGACCAACGACATACATATCGTAGACCCAGCTGCAACCCAATAGTTGAGGTCAGAATGACTTCGCGCCGCAATCAGCTGATTGTGGCCCGTTTTTGTAAAAAGTGCATAAGCATACATACGAGCTGCGAATGAAAATGTTTATAAAATGTATTGCCTATGTCGGTAACTAATTATTAGTTAAAGGAACATAATTTCAGGTAAGTTAATTTAACAGGTTCACTGAAGATATTTTATTTACCTGCTTGTATTTTTAAATAATTAGTTATGTAAAATTGTGTGAGACAGTGGTATCAATTAAAGCACGACATCGATGGTTATTCAGAACTACAGGAATACATAGCATGTTTGACTAGGATTATGGATATGGTTAGGTATTATCTGTCGCAGGGTTTGTTTACGTGTGGTTTATTTACATTCCTTCGTATGGAAAGATTCGTTGTTGTTTGTGTCATACAGGCTAGGCTTATTGACTAATACATGACTGAAGCATTCATTAGAGTTCACTGAATCAGTTTGTTAACAAGTACCAATTACACTGTTAAATCTGGATACTTCTGTAGCATGAACATGGTTACACCCTACTCTACATGTCGATTGAGTAGGGGCGACACACTGGCATTTATTTAGATTAGGCCAATGTACATTTGAGGTATGTGTTGGTCCGGTAAGGTTTTCATTTCCGGGAGTAAAGGTGATGTCCGACCCCCTTACCCAGACTTCCTGTTGACTGATTACTGCAGCATTGTCTTGCAGGCGGTTTTGTTTCTACACACCCATGTGCCAGTGATACACTTACCCGTCTTTGTAACTGCAAGAATACTTAGGCAGTTTTGAATAATACGGTTTCGGTCTCTCGGACTCGACTGTATTATGATCCTAGAATTTCGCGCCATTTTACCCTGTGTCAGTTCGTGCCCCTTATCGGTCAGTTTCCATTTCAGTGTGAGGGGATTTTTGAGCTTCAGCAAAATATGCATAAGTATGCTGATGGTCATGCTGTGGCATTTCCTCCGCGATGGATTGGTCCAATACTACTTCACAGCACAATAAAACCGCCCTTGTTGACATGTATTAACGAAGCCGAAGCACTTTGGAATTTAGGCTTGACTATAGAGGCGACATCCTATAGAACTTCTCTTACTGACATCTGTGGGTATTTCTTCTTAAGCATATTAATTTTTTTTGTTACGAAAGTGTAAAGTGATTCACTACTTTGCTAATCAGCTAACAACCATTTGCAGCCATGGGACTGCAGGGACGCAAATGTACCAACAAAAAAAGGCACTCAACTGCAGCAGTGTATTCATTCCAAGTTTGACCATAATGTATTATCCTTTGTCACCATGTTTTTGCCTCACCTTCTAATCGCTCGCGTACGCAGCTCGCCCAGTCTAATTCCTCCACATGTTAACTCGGCAAGCACTGCACACAGTGCTGCAGGAAGGCTGCTGGATCCTCCACTGGTAATCCGGTGAATGTAGGTAGCGACTAGAATTTGCTGGAGGAAGTATGCTCTCCAGTGCATGTGGGAAGAATTGTCGTGCGGGGAGCGATTGGCTGATGCTCATGCCACTCCTCCCTCGGCCGTGACCTTGACCCATTCGGCACACGTTGTGGTGTTGCATCATATATAACTGTCTCGGCCGGCGCAGGAGATGGTTATGTAGGATAGGCATGACATTCACACGTATTATTTTCATTCCCACCCCCGTTCACTGCTCCACACTTCTTTTGTCACATACTCGTGGCAAGTGGCTGCGAGAATGTTATGTTGTACGAGAGTTCAGAAAAATTGTCCTCTATTCACATCGCTGTCCGCACAGTTGACATGGTAGGCGCGGCTGTTCTCCACACATCCCTATCAGCGAATTCCGGCAGTTGGCAATGATCGCACGAAAATAAATTGCATGCAAGACAGTCTTTCGCTCTCGCAAAGTCACACACTGTTTATGAAATGTTTGTCGGCACTTTAAACAGGCTAGGAAAACTTCACCCAGTCCATTACACCACTCTGTGTACATGCATTTGTTAATTTTCTACCAGACAGTTGGTTGACTGAGTTTTGTCAGCCTTAAGTGTGTACATCGGCAATAATGCGCACTGTCCTCTGACTCATTATTGTCCTGATGCGGTTTAACACATTGTAGGCATAACCATGTTCGTTTGTCTCCGGACAAATGTACGAGAGCATTGTTGCTTATGTCCCAGTCCACAGCCCTTCGTTCGGCACACACTTGTGATGCAAACCGTGCCTCATTGCACATACAACCGTTCGCAGTGTTCATGCACGATATGTCTGTGGTTGCTGGTCGCAAAGTGTTCCTGCACAACGTCTCCGCGATGCCATTTGCTGTATGCCAGCCCAATTTTGCGAGATTCCCGGCCTGCATGCTTTGTGGTCCCGAACATCACGAAGTTGCTGCCCCTCGTATAGGGGTTGTTGTTGGACTGTGTGGTGACGAGTTGGTCTTGAAGCAGCAGAGAAGGCCAAAGCGACGAAGGGCTTACTCCGTGTACTCCAACATATTCATGGCCACAGGGCTCTGGGTTAGGTTTAAGGATTCACCGCTGGTTTACCATGGCGAAAAGCCTAAGCAGTTTCCTAAAGGAGGCTTACAATAATTTAGAATATGGTGGGGTGTCGTGCATCAACAATAGGGATGAGAGAAATTGCGTAATTTAGGATGGAAGAAAGTTTTCGGTCAAGTTTATGCTACAAAGTTGGGCGTCATCTGACACAGTGGGAGATATGGGCCAGGGTAGATTCATAGCTTAACTGAGAATAAGGAAGTGCCTGACCACAGGTTACCTGATATAGGTGATGGGTGCGGGTCACCAACCTTCTCGCCCTGAATCTGACCCTACAGCTGTTGAAGATTTCTCTAGTCTCCGATGGAAGTGGTGCATGTCGTCCCTCATGCTGACGGTCCTTTGTTGAAGCTGTCAGACACCCACACGAGCCTAAGAGGGTGAAATCATTGTTACGTTAATGAAACTGGTTTGAAGAACTGGATAGCGGGGTTTATTTTACAATTGCTTTAGAGCCGGGCCATTCTTTGTACTCGCCCGAGGCGGCGGCGTAAGAAGCTAACAATGGACTTAACAGATGAAAAGTAAATGGGGCGTCTAAGTGACTCTCCCTTCACGTGTCAATCCCTGAGACCATGAAAACAAAAGACAAAAATTCTGGTACACTAAAATGTACTATTGAAAAGTAAACATTTAGTCGTAAAATTGTTGAAGGGCCTCAGGGAAACGAGACAGCAATTGACGCGCATGTCCCACTCCTTATTTCACTGGGCGAAAATTGGAGAAAACTTTGCGATTGGCAGGAGATGCGGCAGCCAGCATTCCCGCCAAACACGGTGGGTTTGCTCTTACCAATATAAAAAAAACAGAATATAAACTTGACAAATATTACAAAAACTAATTTGCCCTTAAATTTAGTCCCAACATATTTAAGGGCCCTTTAAGAAATATAAACAATATTCTAAAACAGTAAAGAACAAATCCGCAACATATGTTATGATGAAATTAAATTTAGAAATTGAGACGCACAATTATAGTAACTAACAATTGGAAAAATAATTAAGACACAAAGCAAACGTACCGACAGTTTTGGCGGGCTCAACAATAGTATCATACAGCCCTGGCTGCTTGCCTTTCTAAGTTCATACAAATAAAGAATTTCGGAAATGAAAGTGGTATAGAAGAGTTAGCAAAATCCACCACACTCAGGCCTGTCCTTAGTTTCCTTAAATGTGCCCTTTCTCAAAATCTAATGTCACCGCTTCACAAGTGAATCATGCCATGGCATAGCGCCCCGATGATATAAACATTGCCACGAATTGTCAAACAGTTCCGGTTAAATATGATAAAACTGAAAATACCTTTGCGGGCGATGCAATAGAATTAGCAACCCAAAACTGCTCGATTAGGGTCGGTGGTACAACACCATCCCTGATAGCAAAATAAGCTTGATTCAAGCTTGAATCAAACTTACCAAATAGGGCATGTAATGGCAAGCCTAAATCAAGTCAACTGCATGCTTGCCGCAAGCTTACATGCTATCTGGGATATCATTGTTGCGTGGATACTCTCACCCTTGGTGTTGAAGCCTGGCAGTTAGGCAATCTGCTCGGCCGGGCAGACTGTCATGTGCTCCAGATGTGGCCACAGTATCCCACCTGTCAAATTGGCGGCTAAACAGGCGTGTGCAGCACACCTCACATCTTGTCTTCTGTCCTATGGTTGTCCGTTGCCCACTGTTTTTGTCTACTTCCATCTTTTTCATTTTGGGAATGTGGTTTTTCTCTATATTTGTGTTTTGTGTCTGTGTGCTGTCAAAACTTGACTGCATTCTATATTTAGAATGCTTGCTGTAAAATATTAAAACTGTTCTAATTCCCCTGGGATGGCTTTTTTCTGATGTTGTACCATGTAATTTAATCAATTTTTGGTCATAAAAAAGGAGCAACGGCGTGTGTCCACATAGCAATACATTGATATTGTAAGCTCCCATTGCAACATAAATTTAAAAATCTCAGTGAAATTAAACATTGTGACACATGTAAACAAGCAAAATATTCGTTTAAAAGTATTGAAGTTGCAAATTATTTAACCGTGTGTGTAACTCTCTATTTACAAAAAAATTAATAAACAAACACATTCCATAGAAACACTAAACAGGATTAATTAAATAAACAAATTTTGCCATCTGTAGACCTTCCCAAAAAAAAAAAAAGGAAGTATAATGCGTTAAAAGTACAACAAATGTCATACTCAAATCCCTTTTACCTCAATATTGAAATGAATAAATACGCCTTACGCACATTTAATTTAAAATATTTTAATCAAACACAATTCACTCTTCTCAAATCTCAAAAAGTATTGTTCTAAAAAATTGTTGCATCAGGTAAACGACCAATCAATATAACAACTTAACTCACTAAGTCAAAAGTTGTAGTCTACAGAATGTCTATAATTACAACATATGCAAATCTATTAGACTATACATGCTTACACATAATTAGTTGTAAAAAAATCTAAATCAATCTGTCAGCCTTTATCTACCTTACGATCTTCACACTCTCTGGATTCTTGTTACGATATTCAAGTTTCATCAAATCTGTAGATATTTCACAATGTTTTACTGACAATTATTTAAGTTCTGTCGGTTTACCTTCCCTGACTTATCTTGTTGGAAAGAGGCCAACCAAACTATCCTATGTCTGAAACAGGACTCCGTCAAAGCCTACAAATAAGTGTAATGTTCTTGTGTTGCAAATGGTTTTGTTTATTGTTTCTGTCATCATATTTGCCACTGTGTTGTCTATGTCAATGTGCAGTTGCCACACATTGGTACATATTCATTATTGACTGAATTAAATCGTAGGAGAAGAATTCGTAAGAAATGGCGTGCTTGATAACCGACATGGTGGGGCACTACATGATAGTGCTGGTTCTTGTGCAGTGCTGTACCACCACAGACAACTGCAACGTCGAGACAAGTGTGACGGCAGCTGTAGCAGTACACATATCAGCAGGCTGTATCTACATCGTCAGTGATGGCTGCTCGGTCACAGGTCAGTGCCATTCTGGTCTTACATCACATTATAACTTAGCTATGTTGGTTCCTGAGCGGTCCTGTACTACTGCTGACAACTACAATGTCGAGCCAGGTGTGACGGCAGTTGTACCTACCTACATCGTAAGTGAAGGCTGCTCGGTCACAGGTCAGTGCCATTCTGGTCTTACATCACATTATAACTTAGCTACGTTGGTTCCTGAGCGGTCCTGTACTACTGCTGACAACTACAATGTCGAGCCAGGTGTGACGGAAATTTTACCTACCTACATCGTCAGTGATGGCTGCTCGGTCACAAGTCAGTGCCATTCTGGTCTTACATCACATTATAACTTAGC
>PNEQ01078288.1:0-12282 GCA_003012365.1 Medauroidea extradentata | reverse complement strand
AGTTGCACGCTCTACTGAAACTTCTTTAACTGTACACATTGTACTGTACATTGCATTAGGTTCAGAGAGTTATGTATTCTAAATTTCACTTAGAAGTGGGAAATTCTTTATGCTAAAGTTCTTTATAACGAAACTTCACTTTATGTAGTATTGAGCAGGCAACCATTGTTTTATAATGTTAAAAACTATTTAAAGTCTTACATCCCTTTACAACCAAACCAAAAATTTACTAGTAGTTGACATGAGCAACAGCGTGTGCGACAGGTTATGGAGAGGGGGTAGGGGATTCACACCCTTCTTTCTCTAAAAATACATTTAATATAGTTGTGACTTTTAAAAATAAAGATTTTTTAAAATTACTATACAAACTTGCTTATTTTTTAGAAACATAAAAAATATAAAACAGAATTCTTTAACATGAAGTATAGAGAAATTTAAAAAAAATCTGTCATAATTACATGAAAATAAAAAATTCTCCACTCTATTCCCAGCTCAACCACATTGTGGCTCTAAATGTCTGCACCTTCAACATCACAGTCCACTAACAAACTACAGTAAAACCTCTATATAATGACCTCTCACTGTCCACGAAAATCAAATTGTTATAAATACAGTTAAACCCCTATTTCTACTCCCTCCCTGTGGTTCTCAAGAATGCAGGCATTATAGAGACGCAGTTGTAATAAAAGGGGGTCATTATAAAGGGGATATACTGTACTGTGTAAATGTTCAGCTAAAATTAACAGTTCAGCAATATATGAACTCACCACCTCAGATGCCGGGCCAACCGACGATACATCACTCAAGTCTGCAGTCTCATGTATGCGTGCGAGCCGCATCTTCAGGTCAGCATTCTGCTGCAAGGCGTGGGTGAGCGAGCCGCGGAGGGCCACTACCATGGTGTTGGAAGCTGAACCAATGGCAGACCCAGGGTTAGGCATCAGGCTGCTGTCCGACTCGAGTGCTGTCTTCAAGCGATCCCTCTCCGTGCTCAGTGCTTGCAGGGCTAGCTTCAAGCTGCTGTGAACTTAACAAACACAACAGTTTTACTATTTTCATCTCTCACTGTGCATTAAATAAATGCACCAAAATTTACATTATCTAACTGATCTATGACTCCTCAATTTAACTATGCCAGAACTTAGACCCTCCATTTAACAATAATTAACCCTCGATTCAACCACAGTAGTACATAAATATAATGACTATAGAATCATGATATAACAATGCAAGAACTACGATTTAGCAGTGACCAAATATGTATTTATTGACACTAGACCTTCGACTTTACCATGATAGAAAATTGGTTTAGCAATGCTGGATTCATGATTTAACAAAGCAATAACCTTTTTTTAACGACACTAGAACCTCAATTTAACAATGCTAGATCACTGATGCAACAATGCTAGATTCTCCATTTAATGCAACTACCTCAGTTGAACACCAAAATCTCAACTTTAGGAGAGTAGCGATTCTATAGTCTGTCTCATGAATGAATTTCATTTTTTGACAGTTTTGAAGGCTGTCATGTGGAACAATTACTGCAGGAAATTACTTTTAATTTTGATAAATTGCACAATTTGAGACTCAGCCAAGTGTTTTGTGCAACGCTGCTTATTTCATGGAAACAACTCAAAAAATATATGCCAACACAACTGTCAAAAAGTGTAATTACTTTATGAGACAGACTATAAGTATGAGACTCCTTCAAACTTCTTGCACACACACTAGTTTGCCCCTCGGCCAGTAGGTGTATTAGATATATACCACTGCCTACTGTCTACCAACCTCTATGTGTTAACATTAACCACCCGAGGAAGCTGGATTCACCGGCGAGACTTGTAATCGTAAGAGAAAGAGGTTCAGTATTACCTATCTGTTTTCTTGTTTACTTACCTACAGTGTTGTAAGCACTTTGCCTCTCTATCTGAATGTTATTGTAATTAGTAGCCTGCTAATCTTTGCAAAACTTTCTCCTTGTTTAAGACTTAAGTAATATTAATTAGACCTCAGAACAGACAGAGGAAAAGATGGAAGAAACAGGTGAAGGAGGTAGTGACAAGAGAAGCTAACTGGGAGAAGATGAAAGAGGAAGAGTGGTAAGAGGACATTGGACGGAGGTGTTTTACCAGGCTGACATGGCCACAAGCTGGACACAACATCTGTGGGTTCCAATTATCTACAGCACTGTACAACACAAATAAATTGTGCAATACCATCACCACCATCACACAAACTACATACTTACATTTAAATATTTTGTATTTTCTCTAATTGATTGGATAGAAAAAAGATATTAAATCACAAAACTTCTGAAAAAATCACTTCATCAATAAACATTTACTATTGCAAACATTTTTGGAATAAAAAACTTTTAATTCATTTTATTCAAGTTTCAACATAGCTTGCTTTTGTATAAGCAGCATTTTTGACTTTTTTAAGTTTGAGTTCATGAATTTAAAATTATAAAAATATGTGCCCATTACAACTGTATTAACACATGAAGATGTGCACTACCCATGGTAGAGCGCCGGTCTTACGTGGCTACACGGACACAAGGTGGCAGTAAAGATGGGATACTTGGCAACATTGTGTCTGTCGGCTGGTTTGGAGTGAGTCACCAGCCTCATGTGCGCACACACTATACCCAACCATGTTACATGTTTTATGGGTGGATATCAACAACGAACACGTCTTAGCATTTTCAATCCTTTACCATAAGTGAAAAAAGTAAATTGTTAGAAGAAGCAAAATAAATGCAAAACAGGTTTTCTTTTAAATGTGTTTTTTTGAAACACCATGAAGGAGCGAAGGATACAACAAAAAGTACAGCAACCACCAGTTCTCACCAGCAGTGTGTGCAGTGTCGGGAAGTAAACAACTACTATAGTTGAGAGCGGCACAAGTAATGGAGTTTGAACTTGTTGAAATGAAGTTTGTAACTAACCTGTTTCAGAACGCACACAATTTATTGAGGCATGCCAACGTTTAAAATGATGCAATTAGAGTACCTAACACAACTGAGAAAAAAGGTAACGATTGTCTTCACGTTTCACTGGAAAAATTTTGTTCCTGGTTTCTTATCAGAATACAGGAGTGGGCACGGTACATGGATTTTAGGGTTTTAAGTTCTAGTGTTATGCTTACGTAAGTTGTAACCAATACTGGCTTTTTTTATCCTATGCTTTACGATAAGTGACGCATTAGGATAACGTATACAAGTTTCTAATACTGTACTTTCACCATACCACTTGATTTAACTGTGTTGATATTGTTCGAAAGGTCAATGACAACTTTACTTCTTCCAGACAGCAGAAGAATAGACAATCACCAGACAAAAGAAAACACACGGATTTTAAAAATACTCAGTCGACAGCAAAATTAGATCTGACGATGTACAACTGACATGTACTCACTGTCCTTGGCAAGGATGGTGAAGTCCTCGCGAAGCTGGTTGTCAGGTGTCCCCGAGAGACGGGCATCAACCGTGCAGACAGGGACAGAGGTGCCGAGATGCTCTGAATTGGGCAGACTCTGAGGGCGTGCAGCCAGTGCGGAACCAGGCAGGGAAGTGTTGCTACAGCTCAGTACAGCTGGCGGGGGCGACAGGGACAACCCACTGAACGAGCACGTCTGCACACAGGATGGTCAGGCTAAGACTCTACCTCAACTCCATCATCAAACTACTCCATGTCTGTCCTTGTCTTACATTAGCCTGGCTTAAAAGCAAGCTAATATAACAGACCTCCTGATTATAGCTTACTGGACCACATTGTTAACAACGTGGGACTCGGAAATTAAAATGTTAGCCTAGACACCTGCACAGTTTGTATTACAATAAGAACCTATATGAAAATGTTAAATTAAACTTGTACATACACAGAAGGGCCAACTTTCCAAAAAGAGAAACAGTAAAACACCTACTAGATGTTAAATTTTACTGTAAATTTCATGCTGCAATTTTTATGTCAAAATTCATTACTACCATGTATTGACCAGATTCATGTAAATTTATCAAAATTTTAAAAAAGATAACAGGTTTGATACAGTTCCAGGAAGTTACATAAACTTTTTTTAGATAAACACACATACAGACAGACTCATTTAGAAATCTTCCGCAAAACCGTACTGTACTCAAAATTTTTTGACCTTTCTCTGAAACTTGCGCATCTTATGCTTAATACCTATGTGGTATTTTAAACAAGAAAAAAGTATAGCACTTACTGTAAAGAAAAATATCAGACTATGATAGACAAAAAACTGAACCATTACAATGATTTTTATAATGTTACAGTACCATTAAAAATGTGATTACACATCATGGATTTTGGTGCTGCATTTCCACTTGAATTGAATTAGTATTGCAGATGTTTCAGTTACTCTTATACGTAATACAATCCTAGCTCTACTTATTGTTCCTAGCTCAGAAAACCTCTCAACTTAACTGACACACACAACCTGCAACTACGCTATGAAATAAGTCAGGCCTGAAAATAAAAACCTCAAAAACTACAGTATTTTGCACTATTAATGCTGCAAAAGAAAAAATCCTGTTTCACTACAAAGTTCAGAATTCCCATTTAACATATGTTTTTAAATAAGCTGTACCACCATGTTTAATCATCTTACTAAATACGTTTACAACTCACAAGCTTCACAAGAAATAATAAACACGAATTTCACTCAGAACTAAATTCTTCTATGTACGCTTCACAAATGCATTTTATTCCAAATACGTATTATGTTGTTTGTACTAATAGGTCAGGCGTTCTCTCAAACACACGCCACGTGTTTCCAATTGCAGACTTTGACATGTGATTCATAAACGTAAGAGCTGCACAACAGTGTTTCAACGTAAAACTCAAAAACTCACGTGTGAAGAAACTACCGACATATTCTGCAGAATCGAAACATATGCCATACGGCCCACTGAAGAAAGCTTGCAAATGTATTTTCTCATAGGTTCATACAACTTACTCGTAAGATTACTGTAGTTAGTTTATACCTAGTTGTCTTGTACTAATATCCAAGATACTGTATTAAATAACTGGCTGTAGTTCACAATTTAAGTACTTAAATTGAAGGCGTCTTTAAATTGAATGATTAGATTATGTTTGGACCAAAAACCCACGTAGCTGTTGAAGTGAAAGAATCACTTAGCTTGAAGACTTTAAACTGAGAGATTACTGTATGTGACACAAGTGCTGTCTTACATACCTTCTGCCTACAGTCATTAAAAGCAGACCATTAAAAAACATACAATGTGAAGGGCTGCAAATGAAAGCTAAAATTTCATTACACATAACATGCATACTGCCATTTACATTTAAATATATTAATTCCATTATAGATACAATTATTAAAATACTTTGCACTCAAAATACTAGTCTGTCAATGCTTTGACGTGAGGACAGTAAATTAAGTTCAACTACCACGACCTAATCTGTGATTAATAAAGATTTTACATTTTTAACAACATTTACACAAGAATGGTGGCGAGATTTATAACAGGAATTAGTTACAGTATATTTACTGTGCGAGTGAGAGAGATTTTGGTCAGAGCTTGACATCAAGGTCTTTAGCGCTGGTGAGAGGTGATGAGCATGGAGCAGTGTCAGAATGAAGGGGTGGGGGAAACGAGATCCCCAAGAAAACCAGCCACCCAGCTGCATCATCCGGCACAATTCCTACATGCAAAATCCGGGAACCAACCCTGCCAAGAATCGAAACCAAGTCCCCTTCGTAGGAGGCGAATGGCCTGACCCTTCGGCCCCACATATTTGAGCTTATAGACATTTGATTCAAAATACACACAAATGGTAACATAATTCAAGACTTCACTTTATAAACTACAAAGGATTTTTGAAAAATATATTTAATACACTTTCTTTCACAAGAACTGTTAAAAGTGTATTAACTTCAGAAAAAAATTGAGACTTTATAAAAATAGCTTTATCTCTATCAGCTTTATGTACCAATACAGTAATAAAACCTCTACAAAATACGTAAAACATAACTATGTATCTGTAATAAAAAAACCACAAAACAATAGCTACATTTGTAACACTTACCTCATACCAAAATATGTTAGCTGTTGGAGATATTTGGAAGGATAAAATAAAAATCCGTTCATAATTTCATTTCCTTGACAAAACTCACAAAGAATATATGAATAGGTATACATATAAGAAAATTCCATAACAATAAACAAGAGGGGAAAAAAGTACAACCACAACTAACGTACACTTGCATCATGCACTTGACATATAAAAGACAATATAAGCTGAAAACATAACAACGCACTCACTCTAATGTGCCCAATTACACAAAGCAATTTGCCAATATATAAAAAGCAAATTTTTTAAAGCAGCAGCAATAAAAATTCTAATCATGCAACCACAAGGTGGACAGTTTCTTACTTTCATACATGACACACCGAAATCAAACAAATACTAAAACTTAGCTTCTTGGTTTCCCAAGTTCACTCAACGCAAATGTTGCGATTGTTCCTACGTCATGGCAAATTAATTCCCTGCTTGCTGTTTGTCAGAGCTAATGGTTCCATATTTAATCGCCACACTGTCAACGAAATGTTAAACAGGAGCACCAACTTCCAAACCCTTACCTCGCATACAATGACACCATCATCAAGCACTCTTACCACAACACTGCGGTATACGTAGTTACATTTAAATCATAATTACATGTTACCTTTTTATGTAATAAATTTCAACTGCATGTTATGTTCTTGTCCTTTGTATCTTCCTATAAGTTCTGATAAGTATTTTTCCGCATAATTCACGCCATCGCGTAATTTACGCACCCTACATTTTTATCATCATGTCATGAAATAAAAATATTTTGCGTAGTTGTTTTTTTTTTTTTTTGGTGGGAGATACAGACGTGCACGCAGAAACTTGTCCGGCGGCTGCCCGGCTGACGCGGCACTGGATTGTAAACAAGGGGACAAGGGTAAGCGTGATGCGGGGCATTTGGAAGGGGAGGGGAGGATCGGAAACTTTTTCAATTGGGGGTGGGGAGGAAGGCAGGAAGGCACCGGTTCGCGAATTAGAGGGAGGAATGTGTAGCCCCACCCCCCAAGCAGCAACCACACGACTCCTCCCCCCTCCATCCATCTCCCCCCTACACATCTCTAACACACTCAATGGTATCTGCCAGCTAGCGCACATATTTTTTTTATCTAATTTATTATTCAGTGACAATAGGGAAGTACGGGAGTTATACTGCTGCATTTAAGCTGAAAGCAACATCATACGCAGAAGATAACATTAATTGCGCTTCAGCTCGCCACTTTTCTGTTACTGAAGGCCACGTAAGATATTGGCGGAAACCAGAAAGATCAACTGGAAAATGCTAAGGCAAGCGCAAGATCGTTTCAGGGTCCCAAACAAGGGAAATTTCCAAACTTTGAAGAACGCTTGGTACATCGAAGTGGATATGCCGTGTCAACAGAGATGCTTCAGTTCTACGCACGCGATATTGCAAGGAGTGAAAATATCGGTACTGGGCAGTTCAAGGCCAGTCGAGGCTAGGTTACAAGGTTCATGCGGCGCAAAGGATTTTCACTGCAAAGGCGGACATCACTGTGCCAAAAACTACCACAAGATCATACCGAAAAAGTGCAGAAGTTCCATAAATTTGTGATTCGCCTTAGGGAAAGGAATTCATATCGCATGTCACAAATAGGCAACGCGGACCAAACACCTGTTTGTTTTGATGTGCCTAGTCGGACAACAATTGACGAAAAGGGAACGCGTAGAGTTTTGATAAGAACTTCGGGCGAAGAAAAACAACGTTTCACAGTTCTGCTTGCCATAACAGTGGATGGCAGGAAGCTCCCACCTTATGTGATTTTCAAGAGGAAAACTTTGCCTAAGTGTAGTTTTCCAAAGGGAATATTACGTGCGTGTACAGCCTAAAGGTTGGATGGATGGCAAGTTAATGATAGACTGGCTAAAAACTGTTTGGTTTAACAGACCGGGCGCACTTTTGAAGTTGCAATCTTTATTAGTGTTGGCCAGCTTTAAAGGTCACCTGACAGAAGATGTGAAACGGAAATTGTCTGAAAACAAAACTGACATGGCTGTAATTCCCGGCGGGCTAACTGGTTTGTTACAGCCGCTAGACGTAAGCGTCAAGAAACCTTTAAAGGACCATTTGCGGCGAATGTATACAGAGTACATGGCAGAGGGAAACCACATGCTAACACCTGGGGGGGAAAATACAGCGGCCGACGCTAGAAAAATGATGCGGGTGGATTATGGATAGCTGGAGTCGTATTTCGGAGACTACCATTGTGAAAAGTTCTTGAAAAATAAAATTTTTTTAATATTTCCGCGAATATTTTACGCACCCCAATTTTTCAGCTTAAAAAACTGAATAAAAAATGCGGAAATTATGCGGAAAAATGTGGTACATAACAAACAGGCGCAGTATTAAGTACAGTATGTCCAACCAATAAAATTAGGTAAGCAAAATTTAAAAGTCTTTTTTCAAAACTTTCAAGTGTAAACTGTAATGTCATACTAATGGGAGACAATAGACATACAGTATAATCAGTACTGTCAATAGGTGGAGAGTATTATAATTCAAAAAGAGTTAGTAAAATACAATTTATCTACATCACTAGCACAAACCTACAGCTATAAAGCATATAGTACATGCATACATATAATGAAGTTAACAGCAATCTACAAAACAATGATCAATATGTTAGAAAGTCAAATAATTGTTATCCATGCCACAACACAAAAAACACCACTAAAATATTACCAACATTTTAACACAAATACATGCTGGTATTATACAGTTATGCGGAGAGCTATTGTTGAAATCAATTAAGATACATACATAACTACATATTAACTCGTACAAGTGCTTTTCAAACTGGGTTAATCATCAACATCCACAATATTAATAGCAGAATAGAAATATGCTGATCTGTTTGCCCCTCCATATGTTGATCCATTCATCTCAGATTCAATAACTGTGCCAAACTTCGTACAGTCATGTTACTCTACTGCTAAAATTGCATCAATTGGAGAAAACATGACAACAGGTGTCGACACACTAATTATGCAATACAATAATACAAAGACACCTTAATATTGTTATACAACTAAGAAAATAAACAAGACACAAGAGCTAACCCTTCCCCAATATGATGCTAAATGGAAAACAAAGGGCATAAATGAAGCTCTCCACCAAAATGAAGAATCATCCGACCACCACAGTAAAACTGAAAAAGAAATTGGCACATAAATAACACACGTGGCCTCTAATTGTATAAATTCTCAGAAGACACTAACGATACATCACTGTAATTTTTACTTTCAGACAGGTACGAAAAACAGGTTCGCTAGTATCAGGAAAAACAAAGGGAAGGACAACACAACTGGAACTTAAAATGAGAAAAATTACGAATTTGGCTGGTTAGGCAGATACTGTAGACTGTAAACAGTTGTAGACATGTATATAGAAGCATACAGGGTCTTCGGAAATTAAACACCCCAACTTTAGGATGTAACTGCTCAAGAAAAAGCAAGCAGAATAAACAGCACAAGGAACACTTAAGTGATAATAAGAACTAATAAGGAAGTACGAAGTCTTAAAATTCAAATTTACAAGATACATATCCTCTTGGAAAATAATGGAAATGGCTTCGAGTTAAATAACAATTCTGTGTACAATGTTTAAGTGCTACGTAGTGAGGTGTTCAACTTGTATTGTAAAGATACCATCCTTTAAACCTCTCACACTACGAAAACGATAGGAGCATCAACCTTTTATTGCACTTCTTCTGCAACCATGTTTTTAAACAGTTTATGTTGGCCTTTTGATAAGTACATCCTCAGTAAGAACAAAAGGCCTTCTTGTAGCAAATACTTAGAATGCACCATTTAAGGTACATGAAAACACAATAACCGATATGTAGGCAAGGAAGACTACTTCCTCCAAGGAATTGACTTGTGCATGCACTGTATCCTCAGGAAAATGCATCCTGTAAAGCAAAATCCAGCAAAGTAAACCTCAAAAACTGCAAGTACCGTATTCGCCCATGTACCCCGCGCATCTTTTTTCCCGAATTAGAATGCCCAAAATGATGGTGCGCAGCTTACATGGGTAATTTAAGTTTGAAGTTCGTGCGCATGTGCGGGAGGGAGGCTTGGCAACGCTGCGGGGGTGGTGCGGCGGTGGAATGTGGATGTCTAGACGAGTGATCGCGGATAACTTACGAACTCACGTGTGCAGTTAATAGTGTTCTCTGCGTGTAACTGATTAGCGTACAGTTATCGTAGTGTTTACGTTGATAGTTCGGGCAATAAAAATGTCAAAACGATTGCGTTAATTTACAGTGGGAGAGAAACTGAAGGTGATAAAAGAAGCAGAAGAGTTAGGAAATCGCGCGGCAGGCCGTAAGTAGGGCATTGCGGAGTCGTGTATCAGAGACTGGCGGAAAATGAGAAACAAGTTGCAGGAAAGCTATGTGAACAGGAGGGCCTTCAGGGGTGGATAAAGACAGTGTGGGCTCTAATCCCAGAAGATCTTGTTCTCAAAAGTTTCCGCAAATGCTGCATTAGTAATACGCTCGACGGAAGTGAAGATGATAATGTTTGGGAGAGTGACGCAGTTTCCGAGGACAGTCCTGAAGAAATAGACGGGGACAGCAGCAATGACGACGGTGGTACCTAATGATGATGACGATGACGTACCAGTTTAAAGACTTTTTTTTGTTTATACCAAAGACTTTATATTTTTTTCCCGACTTTTCATCTACAGAATCCATTTGTACATAGCTGCATTTATTGTTAGTGATACATGCAGAGCTAAGCTTTTTTATTCACTGAAAACGTCTCATGAAGTGGTGATACACGTGGAGTGTTTGTATTGCTTTTGTGCTTGGACTGTACCAGTTGACCTTGACACTTCCGCTCGCTTACTCACGTGTCCGAGCGCGCCCACATACACACACAGACACTGGCTGGTGCCGTGTTGCTGGCATGTAGCGCTTGCCACTTGGAAGCAAAAAAGCTCATGTCAACCTCTCGTTGCGGCAAACTCAGTTCCGTGCATTAACATCCGCCCCATTTATGAGGCATTGATTTATTTTAAAGAAGTGGCTGCTATATACAAATAAATATAGTAGGTGAGCATAATTTTTGTTTGTTTGATTGTTTTGCCCCATAGTAAAATTTTTCTATCCCAAAAAAATTTTATTGAAAAAAAAAAATTTTTCCCCAAATTTGTCATGGGTAATTTAAGTTACATGGGTGCGTGGGGTACATGGGCGAATACGGTACTTGTACTTCTGTCTGTTATATTACTTTGTTAGCCTAGCGGCCTATTTCCCACCATTCTCAAAAAAGTTAGAGGTGACTTAAAACAAGCAAAAATTCTGGGTTTTGTACATTATTTTAAAAATTGTAGTTTCCGTACCATTTACTGCTGTGCTGTGCACATAGTTGCTGCTTTCAGGAGCCAGGTCATGTAAGGCCAAATATTGAGGATTTAGGTGCGCGAAAATGCATAGACTGGGTACCTAGATGTCGTTCAACCAATTGGCCAGGTAGAGACGAAATGCGGAAGATCTATATGTATGTATGTGCTGGCAAGCCACGCTCTAGTTATTCAACTGTAGTTTGCCACTGCCATGTTTCGCAAGGAATTGTGTTGGGCACGAAAAGTTGTTACTTATACCTCTGGAGAATTATTACATTCTTAAGACTTATACTTTATTAATAACATGCATATAATTATGTTTTATTTTACATAATTATAACGACACAATCACGTCAGTAAAACTTTGTGTAGCTAACAATTCAAAAAATTCTTGGAAACAAGGAAACTGTAAATATTGTCTCGAGGAAAAACGTGCAGGTGGTACATAGGTAAATATGATAACTCCGGCCTTTAATACAATACGTAGTTTGTCAGGGTGGCCACAAAAGAACTGAAGTAAAATTCCCTGACTTTTCCAGGTTTTCCCTGACCTCATGATATTTTTCCCTGACCCAAATTGACTTGCTTAAATTACCTCATTTAAAAATAAACTGACAAAAAATGTTTTATAAGTCTGACTCAAAACAGAACAGAAACTAAAAAACATTAAACTCTTCACTGTGTTATTTAGTCAAAACATAAAACATCTAAAGGCAGTCTTTCTATATTTCCACACAGTCACACACTCATTGAGAATGCAAAGTTAGTCTAAAATATTTAACAGAAAAAGACTTACCACTTCTCATTTTTATTGAAGCACAG
>PNEQ01078287.1:0-20377 GCA_003012365.1 Medauroidea extradentata | reverse complement strand
GCGCATTATGCTTAATGAAAATTGTTCTAACATGTTTAAACTTCTGGATCTACACACACCTAATCAATCTTTTTATTTTAAGTATGTTACGGGACATTTAGGACAAGCTACGTTGTGATTCTACTTTGCTGCTCTTGGTTTATGCTTATTGAATTGTCAATTGAATGGAAGTACTACAACTCTGCAGTTTTAGTCTCAATTCCAGTTTTGTTTATAACTATTGCGCTTAGTTCAGTGCAGCACAATCTCTGACGCCGGAACCTCATGCATTTAACTGCGGCGCAAGAGATCACGCGTAACGAATGAGTAATTTTGGACAAATATTTACTCATAAAGTTGGCAAATACCATTATCTAGGATTGTCATTGAGTATTTTTTCCATATTGGTTTCGAAAAAAGCATACGAATCAATTGATGTATTCAGCGTTTATTTATGTACCATGCACTCTTAACAACGCAGGGATCAATTCTACAGTGTAAGAAAATAGTTACTATATTATTTATTACTTTCTGTGGAGTAATTTTGCAAATGCGGACGAATCATTAAACGAAATATTCCGGAAAAATCTACTGCAGCACTATGTCTACCCAGAAAACAAACCGTGATACAAGAGAACAATAAAAGAAGCGACTATTGTCAAAACACACGCTAATGAAGTCCCTTGAGAATTGTGCCAAATTACAAAAATAAATAAATAACCAACGACCAGAAACAACTGACGACTGACCTTTGCGGTGCTTAGTCACGCAGAATCGAACAGTCAGATCATACCGAGAGGAGCATGTCTTTGGTCTTCGTAGCAAGAAAGAGAGAGGAAACCCCATTGTGTTTCTGGGAAAGCAAATAAAACCGACAGACCACATTAACAATGAGGTTCGTGGTTACCGATATAGGAAACGAGCTCTTACACTACAGAAAACAGTTACGGACACCACGTTTACGACGTTTCAAATGGCAGCTTCAGAAGCAAACCGTTACACCTGGACCTGTTCTATTCTTGAGGTCGTGCTTCATTTCGGCTTCGATCGACGACGTGGCAAACGAGCAAGGTGTTCGGACTGCCGGTCGTGCGGAAACGCACGTGGCTGTCTTTAAAGAATAAAGGCGTGCAAAAACTGCCATTCAAGGTTTGCTGTTTCCTTACTGGTGCTCGTGTTCCGGCAAAGTGATCTTGTATACAGCCGTCCTTTCGTCTTGCACGCTGCGTGGAGATGACGATTAGAGATGATGGTTAGAGATGGGAAAATTTCGCGAATTCAATGACCTGCATGCTAGAATCCACTGTTCTATACATACTCAAGCCACAGACTAAATAGTAATACAGACGCGAAATGACGAGGCGGCTCGTTTGATACGGACGAACTTCGCCGCTTATTGGCTGCCCGAGGCTGTCGATACCAGCCCCGTGTATGTTTGGCTCCTGCATGTTATTACATGTTTCCTATTGGCTTGGCTGCCGGGTAGCAGACTAGCTGCCTTACGCTGATTGGCAGTAGGCGTTTCCGCCATGTTGCTGGCCAGGGAAGCCATTTTGCTGGCGTGTGTGACTGAGTTCGCCGTTCTACTGGCTATTTCACTTCTGTATTCCTAACTATTCTGTGCTCAAGTCCTGTCTATTCGTTCATTGGCTGTTGTTCCACTGAGTAGCAGCTAGTATACAAATGGTCGGATCTTGAGTATGTATAGGGTATTTAATTCTAACAAGCACGTCAAGCTCCGTCGGTATATCTTTCTAATCCCTGGTGGAGATGGGACAGAGGTCTCTGACCCGTCAACGAAGTGAGTCGAGGTACCCATCATGGACAATAATGACCGGCCACCCCCTCCCCTCCTCAAACGCATTCCCTTTGCGGCCATTTTCGCTGTTCCTCTCCCGGGCGCGCGCGCTTGGCGGAACGGCAGGACAAAAAAAGTGAGGACGGTGTCCCTCCGGCCGCGAAGAAACGAAGACGCAGCGGTATTGTTCCGTAAACATCGCATTCGTTCTTCCTTTGCGAATGTATATGTGCTTTCCAAGTAGTGGCGAAGTCTGGGTGTGTTCTATGGGAAACGGCACTCAAGAGTGTTCAAGTGCGATAAAATCATAATTTTATATTTATACCAAATAGTGTTAGTTTTGTAGACGATACTTGTGAGTACAGTTTCCTCTTACGAAACAATTTTAGCTGGCGTAGTTCTCTCATGACGGTGCATCAAAGTCAAGATTAGCACGTTCTGCTGCCATGCAAGTAGTGAAAACAAATTGACTTATGTATATGGTACAGTTGAAGAAAAGGCGATAACGCCTGAACTGCGCCAAGAATAAAGACGAAATTAAATTTAACTAACCTTAGCATCACGAAGTAGGATAGGTTTACCCTGATTACGTTTACTTTAGGTTTATCATTACGCTGCTCAATACGTTTATATCGCTACCCTGAATACCCTTTGGCAGGGGCGTAATTTCAGGTTTTTCTGGGGGGGGGGGGCCAAGATTTTTTTTTCAGTGACAGTGACCTTGTTGCATCTTTTTAATTAATTAAGCATGCATAAATTAGAAACATTAATAGTAAAACTTTAGTTTTACGTGCTTAAGTTAGTATTATTTAAATAACAAAATACAAAAAATAAATTTTATATCCTTAAAATCTGCCCCTCACTAGCCCTCTAAATGACGCTTCTGCACTTTGGACGTGCATTCCGGAGTAATCGGGTTCGATCCCAGGCTCCAGTCATTTTTATTTCGGTTTCCATGGTTTCCCGAAATCACTCCACGGAAAATGCTGGCCACGTTCGATCCACACAACCCTCCCTTTTTTTTTTTTTTTCTAGTTTCTGTCCATGTGTAAAGTTGTGTGTAACCGTCTGCAAGGACCTCGCTGTCGCCGAGACAATAAACTTAACTTTTAACACTTGGATGAGATACTAACCTTGGACGTCATGTCCTCGCGGTCGCGTCGAATCCGGGAGAAAACTACATTCGCTCTCGCGGAGTCTCGAAGTCAGATCAGCCGGTGTAGAAAGACGTAACTTCCACAGCCTCCCGTACCGCGCGCGAATCTCCAACTGTAGTATAGAGGGGTGGCGCACTCCCTTTGCGAAGCCGTCAAGGAACATATGGATTGGCATGGGGGGGGGGGGCACTCAGGGATGGCGAGGGGAGGGGAGGGGGACAGGTCGCGACATGCCCGGTCGCGGACGATAGAGGACCAGTGGCGCGGCCTGTCAGCGGTGGCGCGAGGGACAACCTGAGAGAGTAAGAGAATGAGAAAGGAGTGAGCAGAGACCTCGGGTTAAAATAGCTCGGCTGTTGTGCAGGTCAGGTCTCGAACTCACCCCACTTTTCCCCCACCCCTGCCCTTCACGACAGCGCATTACGTAACAGACCTGACCAAGGCTCTGACCCCCTGACATCACCTGTCTCCCCTTCCATCCGTTCACTGTCTCTCGCGCGACGTTTTTGTTTTCTAGAAGAAAAAAACTCAGTAGTAGTAAACTCGCGTGCGCACACATCACCCAGGCATTCACCCCGATTTTATGACGTCCGGGTTTTCACGGCCACGCCGTGCATTATTTATTACCGCTGTTATTGTTACAGTGTTGTTGCCAGTCGACAGACTGCAGTTTGACTTCCGAGATACGCCATGTGCGACACCGTGTCAGCAGAATTTTAATGACAAACGTGCACAATATTATTCCATTCTCTGCCTGTACGTAGTCATATTAGAGAGGGAAATTCATTGCATGGGCTTTTTAAGAGGGTGTGGTACATAATTCAACGCTAAAAGCATGCATCTATAACTGTAGGTTTCTTGAAGCCAATTTGCGAAAATTAAACAATAGCAATCCTAGACAATAGTTTTAGCCCACGTTTTAAACCAAATTGTTTCCGGCGTGACGCCGGAACCACGTGCATTTACGTGACCAGGGCCACGCAGAGTAGAACCCATTTTGTCTCTCTGCAACCACACCCTTTCTGGGTAATGCAGGGAGAATAATTTGCCTTTTATTTATATTATTTTTTATTACTTAATATATTTTCGGGCAGTCTTGTATAATGTGAATTACATCATCATTTACTTTGCAAATTCTGCAGACTAAACTAAATTACTAAGACAATGTCAAGTTCATATTTAACTGCGGCGCAAGAGATCACGCGTAACGAATTAGTAATTCTGGATAAATATTTACTCATAAAGTTGGCATATACCATTATCTAGGTTTGTCATTGAATATTTGATCCATACTGGCTTCGAGAAAAGCGTAGAAATCAATTGATGTTTTCAGCGTTTATTTATCTACCACGCACTCTTAAGGGGTCTCCCTAGTTAAGCTGTGTCTGTGTGTGAGGTAGGTGCGGTAAGGTTGCTATTGATCAACGTATGCAATGCATTATCGCCTCTTCGCGCAAGCTACTCAGCTAGCGTGCAGTGAACGCATTATTTTATTTGTTCGCAGCGTAGTTCAAAGTCTCACGCTTGTTTTTATAGTCGTGTTTTTCGAATCCGGTCGTTATTTTTCCAGATACGGCAGTCTGGAAAAGCTACTTTTGGCCATTATGAGGGGACCACAAAATGTATTTTATAATAAACGTACTGAATTTTTAAAACTATAGCCCACATAATTTGAAGTGTGCGTTCTTTTCGCACCAAATATAATATGCGTTAATCAGTTTTGCCAACAAAAGGATAGTCGTCACTCGCTGCAACGCGTCTGAAGCGCAGGCAGGGAGGCCCCATAATGCCAACTTCTTGTGCAAAAATATCTTACACGTCTTCTGAAGATTTGGAATGAGAATACACAGAGGTTTTGTTTTGTATAAAGTGGTTTACAAAAAAAAAAAAAAAAAAAACGACGCACATTCATAAATAAAAGGTGTTGGAAATAAACATAATATATGTTGATAACTCCCTGTTTTTTCGTGAAAAGGATTTTGCCCCAGTTTGTTTCAGTGCCTTACGTGCACATCTGCAATTCTGCTTCATGGTTATTGGCAGCGTGTCTGTGTGAAGAGCCGTATCTCATTTGACTGAGCCAATTACAAAAACTTTCCTGCAACACCACACGTCTGTGATTTGCCGGTAGAATCCCAAGGCTCGCGACAGTTAAAATATCCAATCACTGACCACGAAGCAGAACTGCAGATGTGCACGTAAGGCACGGAAACAAAGTGAGGCAAAATTCTTTTCGCGAAAAACAAGGGTCCCTAATGATGACTGGAACAAGTGTAGAGATTCGCACATGTTAATATGAGTCTAGACTGTCCGAGTATTTTAAGGAAAGCCAAGAGAGCTCGTGTTACGAAGAGCCTTTTAAAATACTGGGAAGTTTCATGAGTTCCCTGACATTTAGCTAGTGTCTAATAATTTCTGTTTACTCAAGCAGACAAGAGCCACTCATTGGCTGCACGCTCACACAGTGATACCACACAGTTGGACCTGCATTTAGTTGCTTCTATATTATTGTCTCTGCGTCCTCCAGATGTACGTTAATCAAGGGAGAATTTTTGCTCAGAAAGTTGGCAAATACTATTGTCCAGGATTGCTGTTTCTTTTATTTTTGAAAATTGGCTTCCATTAACCTACAATTCTTGACTGGCGCTATTAGCGCTGAATTATATAGGACCATGCACCCTTAAAGTGTATAAGTCATACTAACGTATTTAAATGTATAGGCCATTCACGATAAAGTTAGCATTGCATAATGTTTTCTTTCAACCGTTTTGCAGTCGTCTTCAGTATTTTTAGTATGAAAACTTCCCTGTAGCAAAAAACAGTGTATACGTTTCAAAACTCTCAAAAGTTAACATCTTTTGGCTTATTAAAACATACTTTAAATTAACTACAAATTCTTCTGAGTGCTCAGTTTACAGTCAACAGCCTATATAAATATTGCTGTGCAAGATAATTTTAAGTAGAGATTATATTAGTCCATCCAATAAAAACTCTTGAGAATGTGTCTGACAAGAGATGAAGCAGCAGCCGCCTACACCACTATACCTGCCCCAATCCACGGTCAAGGTCTCACCTCGTAATAAATAAGGCGGATCAAGAGGGGCAGATAGTGGAGAGGGAAGGGGAGTGGTACAGGGAGGGGGGCTGGAAATAAGCTAAAAGCGAAAGTTGACACGCCCTCTGAAAGCATTCTTCTCCACTCCTAACCTCCCCTCCCGCTCTTCTTCGTGGCGAGACAAAAGAAGTCTTCCAGGTAGTCGGGTCGCCTAATGAAAAGATCCCTACACACCACAGACCCCCAGGCCCTATTCATTCCTAAACACACCATTACAAAAGAAGTTTAGGCCCTGTTTTGACAAGAAAGCGCTCTTTAAAGTGATAAAAAAATCCCCTACCCTCTTATTTACTCGTGTGTGCGACGATACGAATCGCTATCTTCCCTGTAATCAAGTTTACAAAACATCTGAATTTCACACCTGCCAAGTTGCCGCTACAAGACGTCAGAAACAAACTAATTAAAAAAACCGTCTTTCAAGGAAGCAGGGCTCGAAATAAGACTGCTATAATAATCTTCGTGTATTTTTAAACAGCCCCTTCGTTTTATGCCACGTCAGATTGCTTGCAGAATGGAACTTTAGAACTGCGACACTATAAAACGGAGATAGTTATTTTCTGCGGCAGCTTTTTGTTACAATGTACTGGTGTAGTAAGAGTTTTCGTGGAAAATTTTCAACATATTAGAACAGACAACTCAAATTTACTGTATGACAGGTTGAACGTCGTCACTTCTGTAATAGTATCGCGACTATTTTGACTCTCCTTTTGAAGACTGAAACGAATTGTAAATAAGAAAATAATTCGTGGGATTAATCAAATGCAACCTTGCTCAGTATTAAATGGTTGCTTGTACCATAAACTGGGACAACTTTGGCCCATTTTTGGGTAACTTTATCCCAACCAAAATATTAGTTTTGAAGTTATTTGGTGAATAAACAGATAATTGAAGTCTAGTGCTTAAAAAATACATTTAATCCAGCTAGATGAAATTTGAAATGTTCTTCACTAAACAGCATAAAAACAAATTTTTTGAGTGGGACAAAGTAACCCCCCTCCCCCCAGGATAAAAGTTGCCCCACTTTACTACACAGTAAGAAGCAACTGGATAGACAACAGATTGTATAGACCTGAGAAATGTACGCTGTTACAAAATGATTTCGAGAATTTCTCGCAACTTTATGACAGAATATTTAAGAATACAGAAGAGAAATAACCGGCAGTCAGTCACACACATCAGTGAAACGGCTTCATTAGCCAGCAATATGTCTGAAACGCCTACCGCCAGTCAGCGTAAGGTGGCAGCCCTGCTAGCCGCCAGCCAGACATATAGAAAAACCTGCCGTAACATGCAGGAGCCAGAACACGGGGCTGGTATACTCGGTTTCATATAAGTTTGGTAAAATTTGACAGCTACTCATGGGCACTAATTTTTAATATTTCGCGATTTGTGGCACAATACAAGATAAACGTTGCAGTATAAATGGCAAAATGGACATTTCCGGCTCATTTTAGAAATAAAAATGTCTTGCATTGTGCCACAAATCACTATATATATATATAAATAAATTATTGCCCATAAGTAGCTGACAAAATTTTACCAAACTTATGTGAAACAGAGTATATCAACGGCCTCGACCAGGCACGTCATTTCATTAATGCATTACGTCTGTGCATTTATCCACCTGTAAGGGCACTTAAAAAATTTATGACATGTTATATTTTAAAGCACTTTAGTAACCACGTTGAATTCACAGACCTAGATTATTACAACTGTTACTAGAATTAGTGGTGGTGGGGGTTCTGTCTGCGAATTACAGACGTTTTGTGCCGCAGCAACTTAATTCTGGTTGGCCAAAGTCAAATACACGAGCGACCAATGAGTAGCGCTGCTGATAGTGAAAACTAGTTTTCTCGAGAAATTCGGATGTCCGTAAAATTGTCGGTCGCAACTGCCGAGTTCACAAGTGCCCTGCGGTCCGAAGGTTCGCGCTTCGTGCGAGTGCGACCCCGCTATGAGACAACATGCACGTCACGTTCCGCCAATCACAATTCCGCTCGTGTCCCGCGAGGGCGCAGGGCAGGGGAAGGGTGGGGGGGGGGGGGGTTATGACGATTGTTGCGCGGCGCTGACGATGTTGTCCCACGAGGTATTACAGGCCGTAATTGCACTGCATGATTTGCGCAGAGATCCATTCATATAAGCTGCCGGCACGGCTTTGACACTACTCGGAAGAAGAAACTCATAACAGAAACGTAGCCATGTATAGCTCGTCCAGGATAAAGTAAGCACTCTAAAAAGTCCTGCTACAGTTCAATATTCGGCCAGTTCATTTTTTTCCGCGCGTAACAGCAGACAGTCTGTATGAATCAATACTGTTTAATAAATAATTATTAATTATATAAAATACTATAATGTAGATTTAGGTTTATTTTGTTTCTGTATTTTGTATTTAAATATAAAAACGCATGGAACTACATATATTACATAAGGGGGATTGATCCCTGTCAGGTCGGTTTTACGGTTTTTCTTATCAATCAGGGAATAGAGACATTGTTTTACTTTTTTTACGCTGATAAGGCATAGTTTATTGTTTCATTCACTTTTTTCAATCCATATGGCATAGTTACTGTTAATGTTGCGGCCTCTGTAGTCGCTCCCATAAATAAAGCAATTTTTCCTTTCCAACTGTGTCCCGTTGCAAAATAATGAATGTATTATGGTTTCAGCAATTACAGAAAATCGACTAAGTTTTTTTATCTATTCCTTTTGACAAAAATTTTGATACATCGACTGGAACAGAAGTTATCGAGAAGAAACAGATAAATCCAAGGTGGTAGGGATCAATACACCTTAATTTCGCTGCCAACCATGCAACCAGTAAGGCAACTAGTTAATGTTGAATTATATGCAGTAACGGCTACTGATATTTTTCAAAAGGTTAAATTTGTAGTGCTCACTTGATCCCGAATGATCTATAGACATAGCCGCGTATACTGTAGATTCACATCCATTCTCCCATACGACTAAGAATTCACTCATAAATAATGATACTACGCACTCATTTTAATTCGGTAAGAAATATAATTAATAACGACAGCGATTCTTTTCCGTCGGTCTATTTATAATACGCCAGTTAGTTAATAGTAAACCACCAGCTGCATAATACAGAGTATTTGGAAAGTCCTGATCCATTGCAATCCCTGTTTGTGGAGGTCATATGGAACACTCCGATACACTGGATGGCATCATTTTGAACTCTATAATTTTACGCGCTAATGGAGGCGTCTGAATGCTTCCCGCTGTTGTGTAATAAATATGTGTTTAATTGACAACGGGACTTTTGAATCACCTATGAAATCACACACACTGGTCACGCTGTGAATAATTAAACTCGCGAGTCGATTTGCTCGTTTTGCCGGTGTTTTTATCCTTAACACCGGCATGATTTGAATTAAAAATCAGCCGGATGTTTACATTAGGGCCCTAATTTACGTAAATGTGCTCATTTTGAATCGAGTATTCTTCCACTGTATGGCTTTAAAAGAAACTAGCATGTATTTACATTCGTATTACTTATATAATAAGCCGATATGTGCCAACTTTTCGGTGAGTTGGGTTGGAAAGGGGAAGGAGAGAATTACTAAAAAAAAAAAAATAAATAAAATAAAAATAAAAAATAAAAAAAAAATCTCTTTCTCTCATATGCAATGTGATTTGACACTCTTTGGGTGTGATAGTCTACATTTTCCTTACTACAAATAAACCAATGTATTTCTGGAATGTAAATGTTGGTAAAGAAAAAGAGGTGGGTGGAGGGAGACGATAGTCATAATTTGCCCCCTTTCCGGTTTATTTAAGGGGGGCGGCCGCCTACTTCCGCTCTCCCTGTAGGCACGGATCTGATAATAAATGTAATGAATTAGAATATTTACACTGAATGAGCGAAAATCGTACATATTATGCCTCAAGAAAAAAAAAGCGGCTTCTTAAATAAATATATTTATTTAAACCTAGCAACTGATTTAAATATGTATAAGTGGACTGATTGAGGCGGCCATAGAACAGGAATGATGCAGAGAAGTTTACTTCCCGGCCCGCTGACTGTGGATCAGAGTGTCGGCACGGACGACCAGTTCTTGCTGTCTGCCGGGATCTTTGAACTCATCATCACCAAGCAGCTGACTTCCCTATCGTCTTCCTTTCTTCACCTGTCATCATCATACTCCTGTGCCTGCCTGCATTCCGCCACATTACCTCGCTTTATTTAGCTGTCTGATTTATTTATTGGAACATCCGTGGACGCCGGCACGTTTGACTTCGTGTCGAGATCCGCTTCCAATCGCACGTCCGGCTATTTTTTCTTTTTCGATTTCGCTTATTTACAACCCCCTTTTGTACCATAAGATTATTAGCGAAGAAAATGATGGAACGATCTAGGAAGCTGAACTAGAAGCCTTTTTCCTGATGCTTTTTACCAGCTGACGATTATGAAAAAAGGCATACAATACGGGCAAGATTATGCGCGCGTCAAATATAATACCGTCTTTATGAACAGTGCATTATGTCGGCACGCTGTGTTTACCTAGTAATCTTTTTATGAGACTTTAAGCGGTGATTCTATATTTGTATTTGTGGATAGTATGTGTAGTAAAAACTAACACACTCTTCTAGTTTCGAGTTTTAGGAATCCGTGTAGAGTTACAACAGTTAAAGAATACCTTTTTAAGAGGAGTGTGTCGGTTTCAGATCTCCGCCACTGAGATGTGGGAACAGCAGAGTGATAAGAGCCGAGTACCAATCTCGACGAGAAGCATATCGCCTCTACGTATTAACAGTGCGTCAAACTGGCTTACAAGGTTTTTGTTGCCTTTTTCCTATGAGACTTTAAGCGGTGACCATAAATTTTAATTTTCGGATAGTATGAAGTAAATGACAACACATGCGTCTCGTTTTGCTGTTTACGAATTTAGGGGATATTTTCGGAGTTACAGCAGTATAAAAAAAGCCTGTTCTAGCCAATTTGAGAGGCCCAAAAGTCATGTTTTTAACAAGCACGCAGAATTTTTAAAATTATAAAAGAGTATTTTCAAGTGAGTGTTCTTTTCGTAGATAAACATCGTATAAGTTAAGCGGTTTCGCGTAAAAACGAATGTGCGTGACACGATGCAACGCCATATTTATGCGCCAGGCGAGTGCTTCTCTACGGTCTCGTATAGATGTGTATATATATATATATACAGATAACTTATAGGTTGTTCAGGAAAAACTGAGTACTGCTTATAATTTTCTACGAGTCAATATGCCTCCATCTTTACTATTTTATATACGAAAACTTCCATGTGACTAGATGCTAGTATAAACATTTCACAACTCTCAAAACGCTATTTTTATAGCCCAAATTAATACATTTTTACTATTATTGTAAGTGTGGGGAAGAGCTCACTTTAAAGTGAACCGCCTGTAGTAAAACAACTACATGGATTTGTTGAAAATTATATTTACTCTATGTAGGTTAGTTTATTCAAACAAAGAAGTCTGATCTGTCTCTCTCTCTCTCTCTCTCTCTAGGTTTTACGATGTCTGCTTATTCCTTTCAGCCGTGTCACTCTACAACACCGTCCATATGCCAGATGTAATTATTTTGTAGTGAATAACTCAAATTAATTTCCCTCGCCACGCGCCGGCCACGTGGGAGGTTCTTCTATCCGGCCTTGGCCCCGGGGTTTGTTGGCACCCTGGTTGCGTGACGCAAGTGCGTGCGTGGCAAGGGACTCGTCACGCAACGCACGCGGTGCTTGCACGGCTGCCAATCAGGCACCTCCGCGCCCCGTTATTAACATAACTGCGTGCACTCCTTGGCCCGCTGCTACTCGACGACGAAGACTTGGCCGGTCGGCACTCGAGATGTAGGCGGGAAGCGAGTGGCGATGTTCAACTCCGCAGAGTACTCGCAGTGGCCGGTTCGCAGCTGTTGACTGGGTGGCAATTATCTATTGTTAGTAGAGATCGGGAAAATTCGTGGTTTCACACTGACCTGAAGACTAGCCTCCAATATTATTTGTGTGCTCTAGCAGACAACAGCAGGTCATTAGCTGCTCGCTGATATTGTGATGTGGGCCTTCATTTAGTCACGTTTTTGTTACTGGCTTAGCGAACTCCAGAGACAGTCATAAGAGTCGAGGGCCAATCGCGAAAGTAACACGCACTTATAACAGTTGGCGTTATAGATTGTTCCCAAAAGAAAACGCGAATTTTTCCGGTCCCCAGTAGTTAGAGATTAACGGTTTAGCGCGAAAATGTTTTGTGCCAACATAACCCTGAAAACGCTGTAGTTAATTTCAACACATATGATTGGGTGATGTACATCTTATAGCTAGGGCCACGATTTTGTCGCGAAAAGATTTCTACCCCACTTTGTTTCAGTGTATCACGTGCACATCGGTAGCTGTGCTTCATGGTTATTGGCAGCGCGTCTTTGTTCAGACACGTTTCTCATTTGACTGCACCAATCAGAATAAGATTATTGTGACTCCTTACGTCTGTAATTTGCCAAGGCAAGAGAGAGTAAAATTATCCAATTACGGGCGATGTAGCAGACCTGTAGACGTGCACATGACGCATCGAAACCAAATGTTGCAAAATTCTTTACACCATAAAATCGTGGCTCTACTTATAGCCTATAACATAGATGTATACAGACCAATAACAGGCATCAAATATCACAATAGCGGGATAGTTATTGGGTCTGTCAAATAGGGCAACAGCGCTACGTAAATGCGGAAGACAGTAATCTGTTAGTAAACTGGACGTCGAAACCCAGCAAATAGTAAAATTTTCCCGAGCATCATCTCTATCCATAGTTATTTAGAGCCCCGAGTTTTTGGTGGAAAGAATTTTACACCACTTTGTTTCAATGCCTTATATAAACACGTGCAGCTGTGCTTCATGGTTATTGGCAGCGTGACATTGTACAGAGGTTATTGGTAGAGATGATGGTTAGTCGCGGGAAAACTTGACTGATTGCTGGGTTTCAACGTACGTTCTGATTGTGAAAAGATGACTGGCTTTCGCTTGTACGTGGCGCTGTTGCCCTATTTGACTGCGCCAATAAGAATCCCGCTATGGTAATGCCCGATATTCAAGCCCCGGTAGTTTTCGCGAAAATATTTTTGCCCCACTTTGTTTCAGTGCCTTACGTGCAAACCTGCAGCTCAACTTCATCGCTATTGAAGGCGTGTTTTTGCGCAGAGTCGTTATTCATTTGACTGTGCCAATCAGTACATGGATAACTGCCACACATCACGTCTGGTATTTGCTGGTTTAACCCCGACACGCTGCGTGTTACGGCATCCAATCACTGACCACGAAGCAGTGATGCAGGTGCGCACGCAAGGCATTGAAACAAAGTGACGCAAAAATCTTTTCGCGAAAACTACCGGGCCCTACCGATACTGGTCTGCAGAAAGTTACGTTGTATCAAACGTGTCTCACCCAATCATACATACAGAAAAAAACTGCAGTGTTTTCAAGGCTGTGTTAGCACAAAACAATATCGCGATATACCATCATTAGAGAAGGTGATTTATCGCGGGAAAAGTAGACTGTTTGCTAGGCTTCAATGTAATGTATTGACGCTTTTCTTTCGTTACTGGCGAGTCCCTATTTGACTGGCCCAATGATACCTCTGGTGCACTACTATTGGACGTCTGTGATTCGTCTGTAAACAACTAGACTGTGCTACATAACCACCGGCCGAAGTAATACGTGACGCAGGACGCTACACTGGTTTGCGGAATACGATGGCAGAAAACATTCTAGCGATTTTCTACCATCTCTAACCATCATCTCTAGTTATTGGTAGCGTGTCTTTGTGCAGAATGGTCACTCATTTGACTGTGCTAGTCATAACAAGGTTACTGCGAAACCAAGTGTTTGTAATTTGCTAATAGAACCTCGACACAAGTGAGGCAAGAGAGAGCTGCAGATGTGCTCATAAGGCAGTGAAACTAAACGGTGTAAAAATAGTTTCGCCAAAAAAAGACACCCCTGGACGTCGACCAAATGGAAGTACCTGCGAGGCGAAGGTGGTCACTGCCGCAGACGACAGACCAGTCTCCCTGAGACCATTACGGTGTTCTCTGGTATACAATGCCGCAGTTTTTAGCCCGGGCTCTTTGCGAAACTCTGTGGCTCTCAGGAGCGACGGGCCGGTCACAAAGGGGGTCAGCGCCTACCCAACGGTCTCTTCTCTTCGCGAAAGCGGCGGGGGTCCTTCCCCCTTCAACAAAGAGGCAGCTTCGTTGGCATGCGAAGAATGTCGACAGTCCCGGCAGGTGTCACCGCCCACTCGCTGGCGTCTGACAGAGGTGTTTACTGCACGCTGATATAGGCTGTTCACCATAAACTGAACACTCAGCACAACTCGTAATTAATTACAAATATGTTTTACTAGGCCAACAGATGTTAACTTATGAGAATGTTGAAATGTTTACACTGGTTTTTAGTTACATTGAAGTTTTCAGATTAAAATTATTGAAGACGGCTGAAAAACGGCCGAAAAAAAAACTATATGAAGTGCTCACTTTATCGTGAACGGCCTATAGAACAGCAGAAGGCTTACCGTTTCTAACTGCCTTACAGCATCTATGCATAGAGAATTCTGCGTGTATTTATTGCTACACTGTGAAGTGATTCCATGACCTAGATCAGCTGTCATGGGACTTTTGTAGAAATATTGATAACTGGCATCCTGGCACAATGTAGCGGTTAGCACCTAAATCGGGGTTATTTTGTGACAATTGGGAGTGACTTTCTGCCACAGGAAATGTTTTTATTTTGTGATAGTACAGTAATAAATTTTAAAGGATAAATGGAAGGTTTAAGTATGTGGTTTATAATACTCAAATATAGTTACTTAGTTCTTTGTTAAAATACATAAAAATAAAACAATTTGAGTATAGGCGGTTCACTTTAATGTGAGCCCCTACAAACTCTTATAATAATAATAATAATAATAATAATAATAATAATAATAATAATAATAATAATAATAAGTATTTATTGGGACTATAGAAGTAAATTTTTTATAGTTATGATCTGATTCTGCTAGTTTTTAGTTACTTTGAAGTTTTTGTATTTAAAATAGTAAAGATGTAGGCATGATGGTTCGCAGGAAATTGTAAGCAGTACTCAGTATATTCTGAACAACCTATATCACAAAGGCACCGCTGCTGTCACATCATGTTTTTTGGGGTTAATAGAATGTTTCGCTGTAGTATATCAGCATATTACATTGCAAGAAAGAACTATGTACAGACACGGTATATCGCACAACACGGTTTTTAAGAGAGAAAAAAGGGAGGGGAGAGAGAGAGAGAGAGAGAGAGAGAGAGAGAGAGAAGGGGGGGGGGAGGTCCAAGAAGGAACGAGATAGAGAAAGAACAGGATTTTTTTTTCTTTTTGGTATTCGTTTGTCGTCACGGAAGCGTGATCGCCTCATCATTCCCCTTTTTATCGCTTTAAATTGAATTTTACACTAAATGGTTGGATGGCGACTTTTTAAATCGTGTTTCTGCGCTACTTGGCAGACAAAGTAGGAAAAAATTCGTACCCCTCATGACCTAGGGCATAACTCAATTGCTCTGAGATCCGCCCTGGTGAATGCGCAACTGTGACATAAGTGAAGTACACAATAACGTACACATATGTCACACGGTACTAACTACTGAAATTTCATGAATTCGAGCATATTGTCCGAGGTTCATGTTTGTGTTGTGTGCCACGACTAGTTAAGATTTCTAAATGCTGAACTTTATAACAATTAGTTTTTAAATTATATAGCTGAAACCAGATATGGAGAAGCCGTGTTAGTCTTGAATATGGTATGGTGTGTGGAACGGATAATCTGGCCAGGAGAAATCCATATTTCAAAACGGTACAAGAATCAAATCATTTCCATGGCACCAAATAATTAAGGGTGAAGGTAGGCGTGGGTTGTAAAAGTTAAAGGAGTAAGTTTTAAGATTTTGCCTGAGAACATTTTTTTTTAAAAGATTGATATTTCCTACCCGGTTAGTAGGAATCGAAATACCCCTTTACAACCGGGCTGCCATCTCACCACATGAGCACTCGTAATTAGAGATCCAGAAATGTCGCTGCTTCAACGTCCTGCCAACTGAACTCAACAGTCCTGTGTGCACTCTCTCCTCATGTACTGTACGTGTTCATGGGTTGCTACACCTGGAGTGGCTAGTTATACATTAGACGAGGTAGTCAGTGAGGGTTTTCATGTAGGTTTTGCTATCGGCTCAGAGTCCTTAAGAGGCCGTATCAGTGTTTCAGGCGAATGTATGCAACCCGCATTAACACAATATAAATCAAGGCTAATTTTTAGTTCTCTATAGCAATAAGAGTATTACACTTAACAACGTTATCTTCGCGCTTTATCAAAGAAACAGCCGTTCTTAATAGAGCTGCGTTCTGCAAAATTAAACATAACAAACGGTTACATTAGCAATGTGATACTAAAAAGAAAAAAAAATTATCGTAAAATTTATAGCAACCATTCTTTGTACTTGACTTCGGCAAACGCAGCGAAAATAGGAAGGAATCTGTCTCTTATAAAACGTGAATATAATGTTGATACGTGTAATAATCTAATTGTTAAAGAGAACGTAAAATTAGTCTTTATTTATATGGTGTTTATGCGGGTTGCATACATGCGCCTGAAACGTCAAACTAACTCACGTTATGCACGAACCGGAAATCTGAGTGAGTGAGAGATTTTGGCCAACGCTTAACATCGAGGTCTTTAGCGCAGGTGAGGGGTGACATGGGGTGAGTAAGACGGGGGAAGCGAGAGATCTCCGAAAAAAAACCCGCGTCGTCCGGCACGATTCCCAGATCCGGGACCAACCCCCGCCGGGAATCGAACCCGGATCGCCTTGATGGGAGGCGAATGGCCTGACCATTTGGCCACAGCGGCCCGTAACCGGAAATCTAACTTTTCTTCAATTTTTCGAAATTTCCGAGTTCTTATCGATAACCAAGTTTCGACTCTCGCTCCTTGCCAGCCGTGCGACGAACTCGACTCTTGGTGGTTATTAAAGTATCGCTTATATCCTCAGCAGTATGTTGTCTCGTACGTGGTGGCTGGATAATGGAATGAATTGTTGATAGAAAGGAGGAGAGGTTGGGGGATGAAGTAGTCTTATCAATAATAATTATCTTCCTCGATATCTGTTTCTGCAGGGGCAGTTTTCTGGTCACGACTGCTGACGGCGACGTCTTGTTCTTGGGCCTCCTTCACCCTACCCCCCCCCCCTACTGGAAGATAGAGTAGGGGTTCAACTCTGTTGCAAGTTGCAGCTGTTGCAGGGGCCAACGCCCCTGTTGAGGCGCTCCGGCGTGCAGTCGTCCATATAAATAACTTCCAGTTTGAAGTCACGACGGCGGAACAGGTTCGAGGTCGTGCTACATGTTGCGGAAACACGACGCTGGTCGCTACTGCTACCTCGGTTCCACGCCTGCGACGCGGCTTGTGCTACTGCCTTTGGGGTTCTGCGTGAGCGATGCGCAGACGAAGGCTACGGGTTCATATTTACGCTGTTTTTGCGAATATTTTATCATCATCTGTTTTAAATCCTACAATGGAGCAGATATCGTAAAACCGTCACACGTATGCATTACAAATTTGTTTATACTATGCAGCCTAATTTTTTTTTCATTGAAAGGAAGTGTAATTTTTGCTAATTATAATCGTAATTACATTCATTTATGTTGATAACTCATCAATGTATTTTTTTGCTTAAAAAACAGCTACATTGTAAAACATTTTTAAACCAATCTAGTTAGCGGTTTTATGATAAATTTTTCATTTAAGAAAAAATGTAAAAACAAGATGCGTAAATGCGGACCCGTGGCTTAAAGTGGGTGACAGCGGTTTCAGAAGCAATGGATTTGCGGGACCAAGCTTCCCAATAAATGCCAATTCAGGACACGTCAATAATGAGCGTTTTATTAGATATATAACGCGCCTAGTACGAAGGGTAAAACCAGCTACTTTTAACAGCGTAATCACTGTCGGTTCTCGTAACTCCATCTATCGTTTGCTTGTGGATCTTTTGCAACTGACAGATCAAGATGCGCTGATTCGTCTTCGGGGGCGCTGACTCTACTCGTCCCCCAGCTCGCCTCTCTCTTGCCATGGACTTTCGCTAGTTCAGGACTGCCTTTCATTTCCTCATGTAGCAAGTCCGGTTGTTGAAGGGAATATCGGCGATTCCGCGCACGTCCCGCAAAAAGCAGATATGCTTACTCTCGGTACAGATACTTGTCCCTGCTGGTGGTCGAGTTCAACGGCTCCGCGCGTCGTACACTCAGGCGGACAAGAGACCTGCGCAATCCTCCCACGTCCGGGGACTCCTCGCGGGACAGACGTTTATCCTGTTCGATATTTGTTGAGCAGTTTCATGAACCCTGTTCGTTCTCTTATTTCACTTCAATGTAAATCGTGCCACCACGTGGAGGCACTAGCGTCGACGTTGTCGCATTTATCACGTGGCATCATGAAATATTTCACTTAAAAATGTGTGGTATATAATTCCGCGCTAAAAGCATATGTTTAGAATTGTAGGTTTCTCGAAGTCAATGTGAAAAAAAAAAAAAAAAAAAAAACAGCAATCCCAGATAATAGTTTTTGCTGTCATTCTGAGCAAAAAATTTTCTCGAGTAACGTATATCTGAGGAACTATGTCTGACGCTGAAATCTCGTACATTTAATTGCGGCGCATGATATCGCGTTTAACAAATGCATCATTCTGGGTAAATGTTTGCTAATTAAGTACGCAAATACAAGCATCAAGGGTTATTGTTTTTTAGTTCTTCTATATTGACTTTCAAAAACGTGTGGATCTCAATTGTAGATTTCAGCGCTTGTTTATCTACCACGCCCTCTTAAGACAACACTTTCCACACGATGGCGGAACTGAATTTTCAAAACAGCATGCATGCTTCAATAATGCTCCTAGAGATTTGAAAAATTCACGTTTTGTTTTGGGCACAAGCTAGGACTCAAACTGTCAATTTATGTCACATTTTCCTGTTACTGGAGGATAGGTTAATTTCTCACCTCTTGCATACTACTGGCTGAAGAATATACTTCTACGAGTCTACATTACCTGATGACTGAAAATGCGAGGATTTGTATTCAGAATTTAAAACAATATAGACTAATTGCGTCGTCAGTACTGATACGAAGTTGTGAATGTATGGGTTTTAACCAAGGAAACGTACTTTTCTAGAGCGCGATAATGATACATTTTAATATTTGTGTCTAAACAATAATAATAAAAATAATGAAAAAAAAAAAAACGGTAGGCCTACTCGGAATGTAATGCTCCTTCTTCAATGTCGGTTGGTGGGGCCACAGAATATTTAGAAATACAGAAGAAAAATAGCAGGTAGGGTGGCAAATTCAGTCACACAAGCCAACAGAAAGCAACATAGCGGAAACGCCTACCGCCAATCAACGTAAGGCTGCTGCCTTGCTAGCCGGCAGCCAGGTTAATAGGAAACCTGTAGCCAAACATACACGTGGCTGATGTCAACAGTCTTGGCAGCCAATAAGCGGCGAGGTTCGCCCGTATCGAATATGCCGCCACGTCATTTCACGTCTGTGTTATTACTTTGTTTGTGGTAGGGCCTTAAGGGGTCCGCCTCGTTGCCATAAAATCGCGCTGCAGCGTGTTTGAAGAATAAGTTTTACACCGAAACTAATACACGTGTGTTCACGCCGTTTGTCTACGAAAAGAACATACACTTCAGACGACTGCCATTAGGTACTTTCAAGACGTATTAGAAATCCCCTTTTAGGGCACGTCGAAATGGGTTAAAACGGGGTTTTCAGGCTGCTACAGCGGAAAATATACTAACGTGATACATGTGGAACCATTTAAGGGCAGCCCATTTGACTTCAGTAAAGTGATTAAATAAAACAACAGGGTCACCACTTAAAGTCCAATAGGAATTTTTTTTTTCGCTAAGACTGCACGCCTTACGCGTAGAGGCGATGCACCGTTGTATGGCCCATACGACGTCGCCCTTAGCACCATACCTCACTAACACAAACACATATGCTACGAGGCGGGCCCCTTAAAACGTGTTCACTTTATCGTGACTGGGCTATAGTAGTGTTGCGTGCCATGATCCTGGAGGCCAGTGGTCGGCGGCTGTTTCGTAACACCTTGAGGGCTGGCCGATGACTCAAAGCCCGGGTGGCTCATAGTGGGAAACCCGCCTAACCTACGTCATAGATACCTGTCCCAACTGCGTCTTAACCCTTCGAGGGCGGCCGACGTGACAGCCAGAACGTCCGAAACATGATGA
>PNEQ01078286.1:0-20376 GCA_003012365.1 Medauroidea extradentata | reverse complement strand
TTAGAAACCAATTTTTGTTAGCTGTAGAAACGTATTTTACTCGGAAACTATCGCAGGTTTGCCATTTAGATACACGGTAATTTAAACTTCGCGCCGAGTTTTGCACACTGAGCCGCCTAGGTAGCGGTAGTGTCGATGTCGCCAGCATCGCCAATGTTAAAGTATAGGCCGTGTCCGGTATTATCCTCTACTGTATTTGATTATACATAAGTTAATATAGCGAGAATAGCGATAAAAAAAATTGCGTCGTATTCACCAGTCATGGCATAATATTCTGTAATTGTTTCATTATTTACCGTGAGCTGTATAAAAAGTTATTAGGGGGGGACATACAGACATACATACATCCATACAGACTTACAGACAGACAGACAGACAGACGCACGATCTCATAAGCCTATCTTTCCTAGAGGAAAGTAGGCTAAAAATAGTAAAACTGCCATGTTTAATTTTGTTGCCATCCTAACATATTAGTTTTCCACTTACCAGCGAAATTCTATAAGGTGTCATGTCTTATTTTTTATAAGTTCGCTCCTCAGTTAAGGCCATAATCGGTAATTTACGAATAATTTTTAAAAAATATTTATTTTAAAGCAAGATAATGTTAATATCAAATAATCCCTACGCAGTACCTATCGTCTTAAGTATATTACAATTTGCAGCCAATTTATTTGGCAGTAAAAATGTAATAGTTTTAAAGATTTTTGCGTGCGAAATATCACGAATTTGGTTATGAAAATAAACAAAAATCAACCATAATATAGGTCTATATAAATTTTTTGCGAACGAACGATGCATTCCTTTGCAAAAGCTGCTTCATAGAATTGTGCACAATATGGATGCTGGCAGTCTTGAATTTTTTCACAGCATTCTGTTAAGAAAGTTTCGAGTTTTTTGCGCCAATAAAAAAAGTATCTATCATGGTCTTAAGTCTGTAGGAATAAGGTGCTGATAGCAGCTAACTGCGCTAACTTCGCTAAATGGCAGACTGTGAGGTGGTCCTTCATTATTTTCTGACTGAAGCTGACTGTAAGTGAACTGATGTAGGCTCGAATTACTGACGGCAATCGGACACGTCAATTTGCACAGCTTCCGGCCAGTGAATTCATCTCAACCAGTAAAGGGTAAAACAATTATACACGCCGCGGTTCCACAGATCTATCTACAGACGCTCACTACACTGTAAACTATTTTCTTGAATTAGGCCACGAATTTTCGGAATTTGCAAATTTACGAATCATTAACAAATTATTTCCTGAATAATGGTTTCTTCGTAATGTATAACTACCGTTTTTGTAACTAATGTCACAGTAATACATTATCTATTGTTTACTTGTTTATTGAATAAATTTCTCATATTGAAAGTAGCAAGAACATTTCTTCAAACTGTTACAAACATCCAACATTGCAGTTACGACGTTTTAGTGAATAGAAATAATTTTCTTTGCCATTGGCAATGCGAAATAATTTAGCTGGTTGTTTGAACAATACGCGAATCATAATCTGCTATTGCTATTTAATGTTTGCAAAGTACTATTACATATTGAATAGTACAATTTAGGCTATGAATATATTATTTTGCAGCAGTGATAAAGAAAAATTAATACGTACTGTAAGGTAATGAGTGTAAGAAATGTTTTAAGTACACCTTTTTACGAAGGGTAATAATAAAACTAGTAATAATGATATTACTATTTTTATTTTATTGAATTGAACAAGTTCATGTAATAGGCTAAGTCACAATTACATACGTACACATATGTAGACCAGTCAAAATCCTCAATAAGTATTTAACTGAAATCAAGTGTATATGTGTACGAATAAAGTTAAAAAAAATGGGCTGTAGGATTAAATATAAAATATTACTAAATCATTAGTAATGTATGCACAGTAAAAAAAAAAAGGTTTTATGGAAATCAGTTTCCAAAAACGTTTTTTGTAACACTACGAAAATATTTTGTAAATTTACAAAAATCTTGTACATTTACAAAATTCTTTGTATATTTACAACATTTCTGTAAATCTACAAACAAATTTTGTATATTTACAGCTAATATCTGGTTCATTTTACAATAATTGCTTGTAGTGTTACGAAAAAGTTTTCTGGAAACTAGTTTCCAAATTTCTTTTTTGTGGATGTACGAAATGTTTTGTAAAATGTGAAAGGTCTCCTACGTTTATTTTGTTACAGTTCGAAGAATCTGCTCATTAGCATTATTTTACTAGTTCCCAAAGTTGTTTACGATATTTGTAATCACTTTAAAAGGTTTCTGACATCTTACTTTTATAATCTGACTGATAATGTTCTGATATTACGTTACAAGAATTTACTTGTAAATGTACACCTGTTTTTTACTGTGTGTAGGCTACATGTTGATCGTGGTGTCACTGATGCTTGCTTACGTGCTTATTAGCTAGGCGCCAGTTAAAAATCAAATGCAATTACTCGTTTTTATCAAAATTATTAATTTGAAAATTTACTTTTTTTTTTTTTTTTTTTGTATTTAAGTTTTAGTGTTCTAGAAATTTAACCTTCCACTTTAAACTAATGTGAATTAAAATACATGGCAATAAGTAGAAACATGAAAATTTGCGGGTGAAATTACCTGAAAACTATACTTCAAAACACTATATGTCATCGAGATGCATATAACTTTTTAATTGGTTACTGATTTAGCGAGAAACCTAAACTTCTCCTCACATCAAGAGACTTTTTTTTTTTAGATTATCAGCCTGTTCAATACACGTGCATAGAATTTAAAGTCTTGCTAAAACTCAGTCTAGGTAGAGGTACATTGCCAGAGATCGAGAAATATCGGCTGAGCCACTGATTTTTACTGAGAAGAATTTTGTACCAACTTATTTTAGTGCCTTATGTACACATTTGCAGTTCTGCTTCATGGTTACCGGCTGCAGGACATAGTTCAGAGGCATCGCTTGTTCGGATATTCCAATAAGAACCAAGTAACTGCGGCACCACGTGTCTGTGATTTGCACGCAAATTTCGCCGAAATACTGAGAGTTGAACACATTCAGTCACTCACACTTAACGCAGAGTGTTCACGAAAGTGGTTCAATCAAGTTGCGAAATTCTTTTCACCGGAAATTAGCATCTCTAGATATCGGAATGAAATAGGCGACCCATGTATATATATATATATATATATATATATATATATATATATATATATATATATATATATATATATAAAATCTGACTGACTGACATATCGAACTGCAGCCCAAACCCTTTGAACCAAGAATCGTAAACTTTTTTGTGTGGGTTCCCCTCAGGTCATAGGCGAGCAGTAAGAAGGGATTTTTCGAAATTCAACCTCAAAGGGGGTGAAAAAGTGTGAAATGTGTTTCCGAAGAAACTTCGATAGAGCTCGAACCCAACGGCCTACTATTATGATTTTTACTTTAATAGGACACACACATATTAAAATGCTTACTAGTTATTTTAAGAATTTTACTTAATTCAACATGTAAAGGTGTGAAAATTCCTTTAATATGTTTCCGATAAACTATCGATATAAATTGAATACTTCGGGATGTGGAGTTGGTGTTCACTTTAACATGTTGCTTACGTAAATACCCAAAAAGCAGTTTAAATTTTTATTTAAATTCGACCCCCAAGCAGTAAAAAGGGGCAAATGTGTTTTTTACGAATCGTCTATACAACTGAAACACAATTTACTACGTTCGTGAATTTAACTTCAATTGGTTACCTACACAAATGACTAACAGAAGACCCAAAGATGTTTCGAAATTTGATAGTTAAAGGGGTGGAAACACGTGAAATATGTTTACAATTATTCCTCTGTATCTATCGATCCAATCGGGATATCGAAGTGCTCTTTGCTTTAAATTGATGCTTATGTAAATATCTAAATACCACTTAAGTATATTTTCCTAATTCAACCCCGAAGAGGTAAAGAAAGAGTAAAATGTGTTTTCGATTCACAATCGATATACTCGACCACATTGATTTTTTATATACCGACGTGATTTTTGTTTAAGATTTATGCTTAGTCAAATACCCGAAAATAATTCACAAAGTTTCGAAATTCGCCATCTAAGTAGGTGAAAAGGGGTGAAAAGAGGTGAAATGTGTTTTCAATTAATCGTCGATATATCTTGAGCCCAGCGGACTATTCTCGTGTTTTTCACATTCACGAGATACCAGTAAAATATTCTAAAATGAGATTCAAAAAATGTTCGTAATTCACACTCTTAAGAGGTGAAAAGACATGTAATGTGTTTTAGATAAATCCTCGATATCTATCGAACTCGTTGAGATATAAAGTTAATTTTTGCATCAGAATGATTATTACAGAAATAATCGCAAAATGGTTTTTAGATATTTCGAAATTCAAACTCTCAGTACTGTGTAGGGGACATATGTAATTTTTAATGAATGATCTATTTTGATTCGACTGAACGGGCTACCGTCGTTATTTGCACTTCAATTGGATGCTCATACAAATGTCTAAGATGTGAAATTAAAATATGAGGAAATTCGACACCCAAGTCGGTGAAAAAGCACAAAATTTGTTTTCCATTAACCAATTTTATCTATAGTAGAGATATTGAGGTGTTATTCGCGTCGGAGTGATGCTTACGTAAGTATTTAAAAATTATGCGTAAGTTTTTTACTTTACAAGATAACTTGACTGTCAAGAATAAAACTAAGTTTGTGAACTTTCAAGGCAGACGATCCGAAAAGAAAGTACGACCTGCGAGAAATAAATTCTGCAGGAGTTCACGCTACAAAAACATATCGAGACGTGGTATTGTACAATCTCTATGTGCCCAGGACATGAATATTTTAATTTTTAAGTAAAATTTGTTTTTATAAATTATTTCGACGTTACGTGACGCAGTTGTTTGTAGCTCAGATTTACATTTCGGGAGGTTCTGGGCTCGAATTCCGTTAAAAGCTGCGTGCGAACGTTCAATTCTGACACACGAAAACTGCAAGACAGAAGGAATTTGTGCAATCTGCATGTAGTCGTTTTAAAAGGGGTAAAATGGATTATGCAGTTCACTTTCCACGTAAGTTCCTCGACAACAACAGCTCACAGAATATATCATCTCACTAATCACAAAGTTGGATCACCAAATACGTTTCCGAGAAACCATTTCTCACCAAAACTTTCAAATGGCATTAAACTTCAAGTGAATATTTTGAAAATGTGTATTTGAGGGCATTGTCACCAATGGTAACACACAGGGTAAGTCAGACATTTTTCATTCGATTAACCGCTTACATGTGAGTCTATAACTACCCCTCACTTCAACTTTGCAGTGCTATAAATAAGGCCCAGATGAAGTCGCTGTTAGAGGCAGAGACAAGCTTAAGACTGTTTTTCGCATGGACATCTATAGTTACTTATCCTGCTGCAGAGTTAGCTCAGCTAGCAGCTTTGCTATTCTAACACTTGATGACTGAAGTAAGTATTAATCTGGTGTACAAAGAGATGTTTCAATTACAGTATAAATAATCAGTTATGAATAATACTAACGATCAAATCCGCGGTGGACTGCTAGTGTGTGTGTGTGTGTGTATGTGTGTGTGTGTGTGCGTGTTACTTGCAAGCAAAGTGTTAGTGTATAGTTAATCCTTATTGTCGGTCAGTGCCAAAATACTTCCAATAAAACCATATTACTATAGGCGTTATTATTTCGCGAATTCATCTGGCAGAATCTTAGATTGACCATTCATGTACACTCATTGAACGTGAAAGATTACCCACTGGCTTATATCCATGTAAGCAGAGAGCACGATATATCCCCAAGTATTATTTCCATATTTATTAATGTCCTACAGTCGTTAAAGGCGTTTCAAAGTAGCTGCTGTTCAGGTACAGACATGATGACGTATAATGTATTTTCTTTCAATTTGGCACAGATTATATCCGATTATTGCACTACCTCTTCGTACATATGTATGTTATATGGGCATAGATAAACATAAAATACATCCTCTGTGGTTATATGGTTCTTAAAATAAACAGTGAGTAAATTCCTTGACAAATACGTTTAATTACATAGGCTTATTCCACCTTGGATTTATCTGTTTCTCTCGATAACTTCTATTCCAGTCGATGTATCAAAATTTTTGTCACGACAGGGCATAGATACAAACTTAATCGATTTTCTGTAATTGCTGGAACCATAATATATTCATTATTTTGCAACGGGAAACAGCTGAAAAGGAAAAATTGGTTTATTTACGGGAGCGACTACAGAGGCCGCAAAATTAACAGAAATAATGTCATATGGATTCCAATAAGTGAATGAAACAGTAAACTACGCCTTGTCAGCATGAAAAAAGCAAAACATTGTGTCTATTCCCGAATTTATAAGAAAAACAGTACAAACCGATATGACAGGCATCAATCCCCGTTAATGCTACTTATAGCCAAACGAAAATAAAAAAAATGAAAAGATGAGTAAACAATAAACTACATTATGTAATATTTTCGTAAGATTGTCAACCTCTAAGCTTTTAACCACATACAAAGGGCTGGGAGCAAAAACTTGATGAGGATGACATGGTAATATGCAGCAAGTGTCATACCACCAGTATACACAAGCTCCTCACACAGCATGCCTGCATTCAGTTAGCTACTCACATGCACATGGCTTCATACGTTCGTTTTACATATTTACGGGGTACTAATAGGCAGCAAAGTTCATTGTACATGTAGTTTGCCTCATATTAGTATGTTTTGAGACACAGGGTCCAAACTGTATTTACAGCAAACATGCTAATTTTAATATGAAATGTAAAAATTTTCTTATACTTTAATAGATATTTATGACACATACACGGTATGGCACACTTAACATACTTCAGCTTGTAATCTAATCTAATGTTGGACACTGTTAAAACACTAGTCTGGATTCATCAGCATGACTAATACCTATCAATGTAGAGAAATGTTACTTCTGATGTATCTCAATCAAAGATATACCTACATTCTTAACAGTCACATGCAGTAGTGTGGTAAATTTACGAATAACTTTTTGCAGTGTACCTTCTGTCATTGTTTTATACATATGTTTTTTTCTCGTAGCTGAATAGTAAGCTATCGCAAACGAAACGTTCTTCCAAAGTGATACAATGCAGTTCAAGCAACTGGGGACGAATACTTTAAAGCCGCTTCGTAAGCTGATACAAAAAAAAATTAAACACATATGTATTTTACTGCCGTATTGCTAAAACTAAGCATACTTTTTGTATGATTAGTTTCTGACACTCTTAGAGATTGATAACAAACTCACATACAAAATTCTCTAAGTAATGACCATTAAGATTCCACCATATCACACATTCTGGGTATTTATGTCGTATTATTGGTTTTAGAGTATAAACAAAAATGTATTTAGGTACAACCAATTTAATGTGTATGTTATTGGGTACATTTGTATGCTAAATTTGTTTTACGTATTGAATTATATTTGTAAACAGTGAGAGAGAATATAGTTTAAAAATGTTTCTCTTAATGTAAGGTTCACAAACATATACATAAAATTGAGTCTACAATATCGCAATTTTGTTTTTATTCTTGAACAAATATTACGACATGATAAATTAGAATTTCACATTAGGTGTACCGTGGAACCACAGAAACAGGAAACGAAATAATACATTTTATATGTATCAGCACTTATACTCCACACAGGATGTAACAAGCATTTAATTACATACTATTTTAAGTTGTATTTCAGTAATTTTATTTATAAGAAAACAACAAATAATGACAATAAATCATTTTCCATAGCTTTCACCATTTAGTAAACTCAAAATATTGGTCAACTAACCGAAGAGTCGAAGCAACCAGAAAACTAATTTAGTCATTTTCTGCCCAATGAAATCAAACCCTTTACTTAAATATTATGTATAAGTTTATTGAAAGTATTATTGATTCAAGGTTTCTAGCAAATGGCCATTTATGGGTTGATTAAGCCAGGTGGGAAAACATTTATCATTACAGGAAACGACTCTGCGTTTAGCATTTAAGAGGTTACACTAGACTCCGAAATCGATAGAATGACAATGCAAATCATGTTAACTGTCACACAGAGGATTATTATTTTACATTACGCATCAATAACGTAGCTTACATGTGAACAAATATATGTGATATGCAATGACTCTTATAAATAGTTTTGATGCTAATAATTTACTCTATTGCAACAGTACAGCATCCTAGAAAACCACACGTGAGAGAAAAATTATGGAATACTTGCCAATGTCAGCTAAGACTATAGTCACCTACTTAACCAATATTGTTACAAATCATTCATTTCCCTTGCAAATTGATCTTAACAAATTATAACGAGGCACGCGACTTTCGCAATCAGCCTGCTTGTTGCTGAAGGAAATATACATGATCGTCATCTTCATTAACTTGTATGGCAGAGGTGACGGCGGACAGAGACGTCAGACATCAAGCAGGCAGCACAAGTCGCCACCATGAACGTTGGTAGGACTGCTCGTCGCATGAATATGCAGCGGACGGGCGTCGGATAGGAGCAGTAGTTCCCTTGTCAACCCTTGATGTTCGCACCCGCCCTCGCCTACATCTTGACCAGGCCGCTTACACAACTCCGACCTCCCCACCCTCTAACCCTCGACCAAGCCCACCCTGGGACTCCGACTTCATTTGCATTCAATTCGCCGCCCGGTCCTCTGAGGCCGGCATCAGGGGCGGCAGCTCGATCTACGACAGTGGCACGTGCGCCCGCGACCTCCCAGTGAATTACCTCCGCTTATGTTTCGACTTAAGAACATTGAACAAATTATTACAAATACCTGAATAACTTTTACCACTTTAAAAACCTAGCTGGATAATTCGTCTGTCATAATTACATAAAATTTCGTTATGAAAATTAAAAAAAAAAAACTTAATTGTATTTTTGATGTCTTGCATTTCACGAGAATAGAGTCACATGTACAGCCTGATGCATAAATAAGAAAAAGTAGCTATGTAGTCATCTGAAATAAACACTGTCGTTTAGAACTTTGCTTTACATATTCGAGATCTTTGATTATGTAACAGTCAAGCCAGCATTGCTATGATTCACAACAGCCAGTGGATGTTGTATATTACAATAGGCATGAACGAATACCAATCTAGTAAGTGAGAGCACATATAAATAGAATTGGATTTCTACAGTCGTCCATACAGACGGTACCTTTCAAACCAGCTCTGATAGTTTGAAATGCATGCCATCCTCAAACTCTTAAAAAGGCGCCACAATAAGTTCAAAAATTTGCAAGCACAGAAAGCCTACTTTTGGCTTGAAATGCGCTCAGCAGGACGCAAAGTGCAATAAATATGTGTCGCTTACATTATAATTCTTATTTGTCTCTAGATGTATATGATGAGGTTCGTAAACAACATGTGATACCACCATCAAGCAATAAAAATGTAATTTTTTGGCATCACGAGTAAGCAGGCATCATGCAGTTACAATTAAACTTGCAAGCATATATTTCGTTGTTTGCAGCCCTTCAAATTATAACCATACTTCTGACATAAAGAGATAACACAAAACCACATTATGCCCGTATGCGAAATCGAAGAATATTTAATCAAACTTCCTCACTATTGAATCCTCCCTGTAAAGTTTTTATTATTTGTTTTATAAACAAAAGCCGTAAGATAAATTAATGTAGAACTTGTCTTGAGAACGTGAGAAAATTCTTGAACAAAAAATACAACAAATGGGTAAAGTGACACAGAAAGTCTTGTTGAAGGATTTATTACTAGCTTCTTAGATGCTCTTGGCTGGAGAGTCTACCTGATCCTACCAGTAATATGGTTTCACAGACAGTTTAGGGTTGTGGTTAATTATTGCTAAATACCACTTGCCTTTGAATACTCCATTTGTTACCACTGCTGATTACATATGACGAATTAAAGGCCGCAATTTATGGTATAGCGAGAGTAATTTTTGAATGGGTGGAAATAGTTATTTTTATCCAACAAGACATTCATTGGTGCAGCAGGCGAACTCTGTACTAGCATGTAAAAAGTAAGAATGAAAAAAGCATCAGCCAGTGCAATGTTATGTACTGTACATTAAATTCTCTTACAGATACTTAGTCCCTAGCCTTTGTGAGCAAATAATATATTAAAGTGTTATCCATTGTGAATAGTGTAAAACAATCCGAATATATGGTAGGTTTCCATTACACTATGCTTATACACTAGGTGAAAATTAAGGTTGCTATAATAAGCTATATTAATCCATTTATCACATTTTAATGCTGGTGCTGTGTACAAGACTTTGAATACAACTGCAGAACTGAGAGTTCTCGTAATGTGTGCATGTTGAAGTAAATATAATTTAATTTACCACAGCAAAGCACTTTGTTTCTACTACAGAACCACTATCTAAACAACTACAGATAAATTTTTAATGTTTCCACAATACATATAGATGTGTAAAGGAATAGAAGTCACTATTTGCAGGTATATAAGTTTGATTGCATTATATATGTACTATATTACATAATTATTTCGTTAATAGAGGCAGATATACGACAAGTATTGCAATTTGGACTTGACACACTCCCATGTTGCTCAATAGTATACCAAAAAATTAAAAGTATGTTTTAACTTGATTGATATTAAATGTTGGAATACACATAAATAAATAGAACTAGTGTTTTGAGCAGTGGAAGGAAGTATAAAGGGTACGCTTCTATTTCAACACTGTAGATGTAAAACATCTGGAGCCTTTAAATAATGTTGCGTTTCATTGGTCGTTGAACTTAACCTGCTGCATCTTCATTACTTTTTTCATGCACATATCGACTGCCATAGCGATACATTTAATGGTTGGATGTGGTCGAAAGATGAGAACATCCCCACACACACACATAGTGTTTATCATTTTATCATGCAAAGTAATTTATTAATTGATCAAGTGGCTTTTTGTTGACAGCAATACTTTAGTAGTGCAAATTATTTATTGTGTGTCTAATTTTGCTTAGAAAATTAACAAATTTCTATTAGTTGGATGGTAGATTGGAATTAATAAACAACATTGTACAATTATTAGTGGCTACTTGCGATTAATTTTCTAGTTTCCATCACTGTGTATAAAAATGTGTCACTTTTTCTATTGTGTACACTCCTAACACAATATTTATTTTTAACATTACTATTGACTTTTCTGTCGACGAGACATAAGGCTACTTATTCATCTTATGCCTATCCGTTAATGGATGTTAGCGAGAAAACAATGTATTTATTTTTATGAACCACAATATGAAGTAGTTGGTCTGTAATTGGTATTACTTTATGTCATCTAACCAATTTTTTTTCACCCTTTTCTTCTTGTGCCATCGATCTTCCCTTTCATTATCAACTGTAGAAACATGTATTTGGTGTTCCGTAAAATATGTGCTAGGTAAGTTTTTTAAATTTGTTGTTAACACTTACAATTGTTTATGACAATACTTCGGTGTTACTTATTTTTTCTATAGTATTCTAAAGTTTAGGTATGTAAATGTGATAATATTATTAAGTTTTATGAAAGTGTTACAGATGATCTCTATACAATTTATCTCCATGTTAAATCTCCAACTTTGCAGAGTCATTTTCCATGGTTCTTAAACATGTCTACTTTTGTATGAGTGAGTCATTGAATCGTATACTTGCATTTGTAAAGGAGTCTAGTTTTCATATGACAATCATAAAATGTGTCTTTATGGTGATGATATTGAGACCCAGATTACTCCAGTTATCTCCTACTAAGCATACAAGTTGCGGATTGTCATAAATTATCAGCAATCAATATTGTATCATCAGCATACAAAATATAGTTGATGAAGACTCCATTATCCTTTATGCCTTCTTGTATATCACCCACTGCTTCCTGAAAGTTACTCTTAAAGTACAAGTTAAAGAACAGGGTGACAGAATGTATCCTCTGCGGACTACTTTATAGAGGTTGGTGACCTCAATATTACACTTAACCTGTGCTCTCTGATTTCAATTAAATTTTCTATACAAAGGATGTCTTTTATATAATGGATATCAATACTTTAAGAACCTCCATAATTGATTGAAGTAATTTTGTTTAGCACTTAACATCTAGTTCATTAGTGTTGGTGAAAGGTGAGATGACATAAGTGTGGAGTGGCTCTGGAATGAAGGGGCGGGAGAAATGTGAGATTGCCGAAAAATTCCGCTGACCAGGGGCATCATCCAACACGATTCCCACATGCGGAAATCGGGGGAACGACCCCGCTGTACCATTAATGATATGTGAAATTTCTAAACACTACGACAACCACTGCCCCGATAATCTCCATAATGTTACTAATCTTAATTCTATCGAAAGTTCTTTCGTATTCAATTAAACAAAGTCCCATATTTTTATACCGATCATAGCAGTTTTGCAATATAATTTATAGTATCACTATTGTTTCTATTGCACTTAAATCATTCCTAAACCCAACTGTTTATCTCCAACTTATTTCTCACAATTATCTTATAACCTTCGATGACCGGCCTTCAGATATAATTTTAGGGCATGATTAATGAGACCAGTGAGTCTATGATCTTCACATGTTCACATGTTATTTTTTGGTAAGAAAATTATTGTTAATTATATATACTGTATGCTGGGCAGGATAATGATCGGAACCATAAATATTGTTAAACATTTTGTGTAAAACTCTCATACCTTCATCATCAAGAAGTGCAATGAATTACACTGGAATTTCACAAGATCTGGTTTATTTATTTATTTTTGTGTTTGAGAATTATATGACTATCGTAATTTTCTTTTGTAACAAGAATTCCTATTAGATTATAAAATGCTACAGAGTTTTCTAAAATATGTTTGCTCTGGATTTTGGTACTTTTCAACTTTGGCATAGGCGTACTATTTGTATAGAAATATTTAATAGTAAATTTAGATCTGAAGTTGTTGCAAATTGTTATACCATATTATTAAGGGCAGACAACTAATTTATTACCCATTGGAAAAAAAAATATTGAAGCCAAAATTACATTTATGAACTTCATTCCAGTGTTACTGATAATATAAGCGGTGCACAATGCTATTGGTAAAAAAATTTTGTTAACCTAAGAAACAGATTTGCAAACAAATAGCACACTTGAGATGTAAGAGAAGTTCTGAGTAAATTCATGTATATTTTTTAGAGTTCCCCTTAAATTATTATTATTACTCTATTTGTGTACTATATCGTGTGCTTTAGAATGTGAATTCAAGGATTAAGCACTCTGCATGAACAAACCACATAATTTATAGTCGTCCATCGATCAAGACAATGGAAGGCAAGTTCCAGGTATGAACAGCTTTATAGCCGTGTGTATTAAAGCGTCTTAGAGAAGATCCCCGAGCATGTAAATAACTCGCTCCGGGTGTGATTAAGAGCGAGCCATCCCATTGGCGGCTGGGACTGACCCCCGTCTGGAGGTGTGCGATAAGGGGCAACAGGAAATTAGCTACAACCGTCGGCGAAGTCGTGTGCGGCGCGAGCGGAGCGCTCGAGGGGCAAATTGGATACGGGGAAAATCTAGTGGTGGGGGAAGGTGGTGGGGGAAGCGTGCACGCGAACCACCTTGTTCCCTCTACTTACTTCGACGGAGGTTTTGCAATTTGATAGCGTCTGCGGGGATGGGGGTACGGGGAGGTGGGGCTGGAATCCTGCCGGTGGGTCCGTGGAGATGGGATTGCGAGGTGGTGGAAGGGCTGTATGCTGAAAAGGAGTGGCGAGAGGGGAAGGGACCCTTCGCCCGACAGGATTAACGATGACACGTCTCCATTCCAAACGGAACACGCAATCGGCAGGCGAGACCTCTCGCGAGTAACGACGCCAAGCGACCCGACGCCTCCCTGTTGCGGGTATGGTTGGCGTTACCTCGTTTGCATGCTGTCAGCCGTGCGAAGGGAGAAAAAAAAAATTCAACGCCTATATCTCTGCGGATGTTGATACATTCTGAGAGGTTTGGGAGGGGGAGAGGGGCGAAAGAGCAAAAAATAAACATTTCTTTCTCGTCTGAAATCTTTTGAAAACTGTGCAAGATGGTTTCAAGTATTTTATCAAACATATTCGCAAATTGTTATTGTAATTTTAGAGTTAAAATTATTTTCTAATTTCCGCATACCTACACTTAAAAAAAAAAAAAAAAAAAAAAAAAAAAGAATCAACTTTCACAGTAATACTCTCGGAAATATTGCATGAGGGAAGATAATAAAGAAATTTTACAATTGACCTAATAAAGTGCTTTTTGTAAAACATTACCTACTTTAGATGGAGGTATTGTGCAATTTTACAGCGATTTCTGAATATTAAATATGTATGTATTTCTGTTTAGATGCAATGTATTTATATTTGAGATTATAACCGTAGGAGTTACCTTGATATTACTGTGTACCGATCATGAAACTGCAATATGTCGTATCCCACAATACTGGAGTTTCACTGAAAACGTTTTTTTTTTTTTTAGATTATATGAGAAAAGCATGTTGATGTGCATCAAAATCAACCCATATTAGTCCTTGGGGGGCGGGGAGGAGTTATGACAATTTTACTGAATGTATAAAAATAGCCATTATGCCTTTATATAGGGAAAAGTCAACTTCAGTTAAAACGAGGGTTACAACATATTGCTCTTTCATGGACGAAGATTTGATCATTTACTTGCCCATTAAGTTCGCAAGTTACCGACTTAGTTATCTTAAATGAATATTAATTTAACTATCACTTAATTATGTCAGTTTATTTCCCAACATACCTACTGCCTAAAAAAATTACTCTTTCTTTTTCAGGAACGGTACCATGTAAAAACTTGAAATCGTAAATTAATTTTCAAAGTAGGCATATTTCAGTTTTCTACCTATAACATTTATTCAAGTTGTATCATCAAAATTTTCTGTTCGGCAAGACATAGGATATATTCTTCATACACGGCTTGACATAAAATACAACAATTGAATTTTTCATTAATCTGACATGCGGAATCATTACAAGATAGTAATAGGCTATCTTTCAAGAATGATTACAAGTCCATTATAAGATTAACACATAACACTATTATGATCTCCAAACTTCGTCACACATAATATCTTCTACGCCTCAACATTGCCACATTTACGAAATATATTTTACACAAGAAGTTATGACATAAACACAATAAATTAAATTTAGCATCTAGCTCACCCCTTTAAGAGGGCGGTTCACGAATTTGCTCCAAAAATGTTACTTTTTGTTCGAAAATCCCGAGAATGTTAACTAAGTTAAGAACAAATGAATAACTTATGCAGGAAGTAGACAGTTCGTAGATTTTTATGATGCATCATACATACTTGATTCACTCGCCCAAATTGTAAAAAGAAATGTCTAAGTTTGACTGTATTAACTCCACGAAGTGACACTAATTGACAGAATATGAGTGTAATTATGACGCGATGACTGAAATCTAAGTTTTAAACAGTAATTTTTACTCGCCTTTGTTGCTAATGCTAGCTTTGTTATTAAATCCAATATATTTGTATGATATTTTTTTCCTTTAGATCAATTTAATATGGGTTGTAATTTTTTGTTGTTATATAGGATTAATAAACTTACGTATTCTTATACAGAGGTCGTTACGCCGATATAATAGGAGATGCCACGTCGCGTCCCTGCGCCGCGCCGGCCACACCGACCCGCCTACATGCTATCTGCAGTAACGAGCAGCGTATTACATTACGCGTAAATATGCGATGGGTGAGAAAACGTCTTCCCATAGCAAAATAAAATAATTACGAAGGCAAAATTTTGAGTTTTCATTCAAAACCAGACACAGCCACTATCTGCAATTTTGTATTCAAAGCTAAAGCAAAAGCACTGAAATTTTTGGCAGGCGTAGAATCACAAAATGGTGCATTTGAAGCCAGACATATAACAGCCATCCGGAACTATACGTTGCAATTTTTCTTTAATATCTAACTAAATTTACTTTTTTGGCATATGCCTAACCGTAACTTTATTTTAAATTGGCGTGAAGAAACAAACCTGCTCTAGGGTAAACTGACAGTATGTCATGATGTTAGCACAATATCGTGATAAATCACGTTGCGGTCTTCTCAAAATTCGGAAGGATCTGTACACGGAGTTAATTAGGTCATCAACGGACAGCAGTGATTTCTAGTTTCCGTAACAATCGAAGCCTATATCAAATAAAATTTCACTATTAAAATGTTTGAATTACTTCGGTTTCTGAAGTTGGAATCCTTAGGCTGGATTTAAAAACTACGCAACAGCGCAAGAAACGCATTTCGTAAAATGCGCAACCAAATTTCAGTCGTTCATGAACATCGCAAGCGACACGGTATAACCAACACTTCCACTCCAAATTTGGAAATGGCAACAGAAAGTTTCCCTCAGTATTTTTCCATTGCAATTATGTTTTGTAACTCATCACTGTTTTCTAAATATTCGGTTGCTGCGGTATTTTGAAATAGTAGCTAAATTAATATAAGCACCGTGTATTTGAAGACGCATTCTAAATAAAAAAAAACACGTAACGAAATTACATATTCTAAGCCTTCTTAAGACAATTGAAACTAGTTTAAAATGTTTTCGCCAAACAAACTGTCGATATAAAAGGCAGTGAAACTTTCAACATATTGGCGAACTCTTGCGTTACAGTCTTGTATACTTGCGTTTCTTGAGCATTTTACTAACGTGTGTATACATACACACACACACACACACACACATATATATATATATATATTGTACGTTAAATTTGTTGCTTCTTGCGTTCATGCGTTGTTACGTAGTTTATAAACCCGGCCTTAGTATCACGAAGTAGGTTAGGCTTACCCTCATTCGTTCTCGTTAGTATCTCTATATATCAGTTTGCTTTCGCTTTCCAGTAAAATTGAATAAGATGTACACGTTTGGCTTTGAAAGAAAGCTTCGCATTTCGCCTTGAAACTCAATTCCAGGAGATGACTACAGGTACCCGATTATGAAGTCTCAACAAGCTCACGTTAGATGCCGCCAGGTACTATCCCCATATAGTATTATTAGTAGAGGAACGTTAATTACACGTAGGCCTTCACAAGAATTTGAGTTTCTTACATAAAAAAATTCCTTTGGAAACTAGTTTCCAAAAAACCTTATTGTAATTCCGCGAAAATCGTGTAAATATTGTAAACATTACAGAAAATGCTTGTAAATATACACATATGATTGTGTTTTGACAAACATTTTTGCATGTTTACAAATTTAAAATTCAATACTTGGACATTTTACAACTGTTTGAATTGTCACAAAATGTTTTGGCAACCTCTTTCAATAGTTTTGTGGACGTACAGTATATATTATTTTTAATGATACAGGCTCTAGAAGGTTATTTCGTTTCACATGAAATACTCCGCTATAAAAATATCCCATTAGTCTCCATAGGTATTTGTAATATTCAAACGTTTGTAATGACCTGCAACATTCTTTTTGTGTTGCCTGGACTGATAAATGTTTTGAAATTAATGTACAAGTTTTTATTGTGAACTTATTATTTTTACTGTTTATTTCTTTTCCAATTGCAGATAAGTGGAGCCATGGTTTTATCACAGAATATTTCTGCACCGTTCTCTTTCAATGCCGTGTGTGCATATCTGCATATGTGCTTCATGGTCAGTAATTGGTTGTTTTAAATCACACTCGTATTGGGCTTCTACTGGCAAATAGCAGACGTATGATGTCACAGCAACCGTGTTATGATTGGTGCAGTCAAATGAGAGACATGTCTGTACAAAGACACACTGCCAATAACCATGAAGCAAAGCTGATTGTGTGTACGTAAGACGTTGAAACAAAATTACGCAAAAATCTTCTCGCGACGATCTCGTCGCTCTACAGATAAGTTTTAATCGAAGCATAGGCCGAACAGTACTGCGACATTCCAACGGGCCAATGCTCAACTCTTCGTCATTATGGATGGGTATTGCACGTAGCGTACTGCACATTCCATTGGCTAGCCAGGGAGACGCAAACACTGCCCGGCGGGAATGTAAATGAACAGCGCGACAGGAATTCAAGGCCCCAAAATAACTCGCTTTGTGCCTACCATGCCTCCTTTGTTAACCGAACCGTCCCGTCTCATTGCAATCCCCTTAAAATACAGCTATTTACACTGGAACATGGAAATTGGACAATTCCGAGCGGAACGCAGTTTATAGAGATCACACTTTATTAACACGTTACATACAGACACAGAATATAAGCGGATTAATTTCTACCTACGATGATATTTAAACTCATGATACCTGATTTGAATCTGCAGTTGGTCACAGTTAAACACTTTCACGCACATTATAAAATAATTTGTTAACAGAACGAGTAAAACTATACCTTGCATTTATTAACTTTAAGTGGAGATACCTTTCTTCGCAGCAAAGAAAATGTTAAGAAGTACCTAGAATAACTGATGACCCTGCGTTCCTCAGAAATATGTGTAAAATAACAGCAAATATTAAATTATAAACTGTTAAAGTATAATATTTGCATGCAGTCTGTATAATAGTACTCAAATTGTCAGAAAATATGTGTTTATTCATGTCGTTCCATTTTTACAGACAGTAGATCTACAACTACGAAATACTGTATATTTAAGACTGCGGGTTGTGAAATATCGAGACAAAAAGGTGTTGATATAATTGGTCCAGACATTTTTACCAGACATCATTTTACCACCTTTTAATTTACCCGTTTTCTTGTCTGTTTGTCTGTTCGGAAAATAATGATCAGTTCGGTAATAATGAGCTAAAGTTTTTAACATAACTCAGAAATGGATGACGATGCAACTTTCTTGTTTGTCTGTCCGTGCGGTGCAGATTTTGCTATCGATGTTAAATAAAATTCCAGACGAGCTAAAGACTTGAAGCAGCCCCACTCTGGATGAAAATGCAACTAAATTGTATGTTTGTCTGATCAGGACAAACATTGGTATTGATTGAAACTAACCTCCTAACAAACTAGGGAATTTAAATTTTAAACATATCTCAAAAGTGGATGACAATTCAATGTAAGAGAAAAAATCAAAACAAAATTTTTTTTAAATAACTGCTCTCGCATTTACGACTTTGAGCGTAGAAGCGATAAATCACTACATTTACCGGCTGGCTTCTCTCACAACACCTCTTGGTTTCTCATCTCTCACACACACAAACACACTCTTCAACAGGCGGTCGCCTTAAGTGCGTTCACATTGCAAAAATTCATAATTTTATATTTGCACAGCATAGTTTTCGTTTTATAAAACTTTATTGTAACTACATTTTCCACTTTGAAATTTTTTTAACACTCATACTCTTCCTATAGCGGCATGTCAAAGTCAAAATTGGCAAGTTCCAGGAACATAGAAATAACAAAGACCAAGTGACTTACTGTAATGAAATAATTTACACTGAAGAAAGATATTATGGGCCGTATGCTAAATTATTTAAAAACAAACAATGAAATTCCTTTGTAATAAGAAAACGGAAAAAGATGAAGACTTACGTTATTAATGGCAATTTTTATATAAAAAAAGAAAGGAATTTGTTGTGTGTTTTAAATATTTTAGCACATTGCCTATAATATCTAAGTTCAGAGCAAATCGTTTCATCCGAGAAAACTCACTTGGTTTTCTTAGTCCTGTGTTCATATAACTTACAAATTCTGAGTTTGCTATGACCGCTATGGGAAAACTACGATAGTTAACCAAATTTTACAAGTGTTAAATATAGTCACATGTAACGTATATAACCTAAAACGAACACCATGGCGTACAAATAAAAACACGTTAACGTCCGTAATACCAGCAATCAAGCGACCATACTCATGTTAGGTTCTTCATTAATCTTAAAATAAAAATGTTTTAAGGTAAACATATATATGTTTACAGACATATATACCAGTGGTTCAGAATATTAAAAAAGGTAAAGGCAAGTGCTTTGTACCTATATCCATAATATCTCGTCGTTTCGGATGTCACGCTATCTGTTACCACACACATATACCCACAATATCTCGTCGTTTAGGATGTCACACTATCTCCAAACACACGCCTATACTTACAATATCTCTTCGTTTCGGATGCCACGCTATTTCTTACCACACAACTAAACCCACAATATCTCAACGTTTCAGATGTCACACTATCTCTTACCACACACATATACCCACAATATTTCGTCGTTTAGGATGCCACGCTATCTCTAACCACACACATATATTCACAATATCTCGTCGTTTAGGATGCCATGCTATCTCTAACCACACACCTATACCCACAGTATCTCGTCGTTTAGGATGTCACACTATCCCCTACCACACACCTA
>PNEQ01078280.1:0-20529 GCA_003012365.1 Medauroidea extradentata | reverse complement strand
ATATATATATATATATATATATATATATATATATATATATATATATATATATATATATATATATATATATATATATATATATATATATATATATATATTGATTTACGTCGGGGTTAGGTTCCTGAGAGCAGCAACGCAAATTGAAGAGACGTACATTTGAGTTAAACCAGCCCCGCCAACAGCCTGTACCCGAACCTTTTTGAAACACAAGAATGTTAACATAAATGGATTAATGAGATCTTGCAAGACTGGATTAACGATGATATTCTGAATCACCGACTACTTAAATTGAAAAATGGGTACTCTAAACATTGACAACGTTAATCTGAAAGGACGTAAAGTGGTATGGCATAAATCGAGGACATACTGCATACAGGCTGTTAATGAATGACGTTTAAAACTCTCTGTCACGCTGTAGGGGATACTAAGTCGAGTAAAATGATGTAGGACACTTGGAGTCGAAAATGCTGGGATGTGTCTGAAAAACGGCATGTAAGTTGTGGCATGTGAGGTATGAATACTACGTTTTAATGGCAACAACTGACGCATTTCGTAACATTTCCCCATTCACTCCAGCTTCTCTCTGGGCTTGTGTGTGTATCAGCAGTTAGAACCACAGTACTACAGGAATTACTAGTCTAGCACTGGTAGTATGCAGGTGACACTAACGGAATCGAACCGAAGGGGCTTCAGTGGGAGGCAAGTATTTTTTATACATATCTGGGGCCCGATGTTCTGTTAGATCTGCCCATTTTATACACTGGTTGACTTATCAAAAATAATTAATTACTACATCAACACAGATTTTAAACCTCACATACCACAACTTGTGTGCCCTTTTCAGGCACTTCCCAGCATTTGCGACATATACCATTTTACTCGTCTTAGCATCTCCTACAGCGCGACAGAGAGTAAATATTCATCTGCTCGCTGCTTTGTGCGACAGTTAAACAATTTCCGCTAAAAGTTCTCGTCGAATACGTTACCCAGAGAGGAACCTATATAGACCAATTTACCAGGATATTTTATAGGCATGACGTCATGCAAGGCACGGATATTTGACTGCACTGAGATCTGTGACGTCATATCTCCAAACAACACAGTCTTGCGTCCTGAATACTTGTTCCGTCCCATAACGATATGAGGTGAGAGGGTTTAAGATCATTTATCAGCGAGGTCTTTAAGATCCAATGAGAGTGAAATGAGGTGAAGGGATAACACAACATCCATACCCGAGCCGGGATTCGAACTGAGGACCTCACGCACCGTAGACCGGCGCCTAACCGACTACGTTACGGAGGCTGGCCTTGCGCGTAGAGGCTATGATGTCACCTATGCTCGTACGTCTATCGCCCTTACTGCTATGGCGCCACTGAGTTCCGACACATTTAAATATATCTGCTGTCAGACTGTGGTTGTAAGTTCCGTTGTCAACAGAAAACAAGCACAACAATGAGAATCTTATATCTCGTTGGTCAATGAAATAAATTTGCATTTACAGATAATTCAAGAACTGTAATATAGGTCGTTCGGGATAAAGTGAGCACTAAAGATTTAACCGTTGAAAAAAATACCAGCCGTTACTTCATATAATTCAAATCAACAACAGTTACCTTACAACTTGTATGGTTGGCAGCGAACTGCTGACTATAGTTCCGTGTATTTCCGTACTTAAATGCATCAATATAGAAATAAAATCAATTGATATTGGCATATTTGCATTTTATATAATTAACAAACTTTTTTTATCAGCCTACATAGGTTCCTATCGACTGCACAATTTGCCTTACACGTGTGAACATCTAGCGACGTGTCCAGAGAGGTTAGATGTTTACTTTCGTTAGCCGTTGCGCGCGGAAAGATACGAATCGCCGGAAAATATAAATTAAGCAGAGGGCTTTCCTGAGTGCTCACTTTATTCCGAATTGCCTTTGTATTTTATAATTTTTAAGAGTCATTTTCTCTCCTACGTTTTAATGTATTGCTTTTACTTTTTTTTTTCTCGCGATAGAAAATTCCAAAATTACCACAATGGAAACATAGCTATGTATCTTACTTACCTTTTAATAGACGTATAAGAAATGAACTAGGATCTTATGTTGATTTTTATAAAAATAGTCAGTCTCCCTCCTACGTTATAAAAAAGACGTAATTATGAGTTCCTTGTTCACTTTTTATACGTCTACTGACCGGCAAGATAAAATGCTATATTTCTATTGTGGCACTTTTGGAATTTTCGATCGTGAAACAATAATAGGTAAGGAAAACCAATGAATCAAAAAGGAAGAGGGGCTGAATCTGAAGCTTATATTCAAACAACGATCTTGGAAACACAGGTCTGGACAGTAGCCTGTCTGCCAACACTATTGAGTTGCCCCCTTATGACTGATGGCACCAGTAGTCTGCTGGTATTTCAACGTCGCTGTATTCCATCGTACTTCTGCTGCCCCAAGCGACTAGAACATGAACTTGATAATTCCATTTACCGCAATGTTAAACCAACATTTCTATAACTAAGGTTAATTCTACTACAGGTTAGAAAGATCAATGTTATAAGTTTGGCACAGGGAAAATTTCTGCCACTTGAGCGCTGGTATCGCTAATGCATCAAACTGACCAATCACAGAGCTTTCCTGAATTTTTAGATTTATTAAGTTGATAATTTAAAACGCGAAATCAGTTTCTTTTCACTTTAAATTTAAATTAAATGACAAATATAATATCCAAGTTTATTTAAATTTAATTTTACTACGGTTTCGTATTTATCTGATCTCTTAGCGATCGAAGCGAAACTAGTGGCAGAAATTTTCCCTGTGCCAAGCTCTCCCATAAGAAAACGTATTTTCTTTCTAACCTGTAGTAGAATTAACCTTACTATAACATAGCGCCAAAGATTATTACATAAACTAGCCAAGTCAATAAGAAAGTTACGATTTCCAGATCTGTTTTGTTTCTATGGCTGTGATTCAGTCTTTGAAATTCTATCGATTATAAGCAGCCACTCGTGTATACCGGAAATCTATAGGTGTTTGCGAGAAATCAAGTGGTTATCCCGGGTAGAGTAAACTCGAACCTTTTTGGAGTGATCCAATTGAAGTTTGATTGAGCTGAAAATGTTAACTAATTGTTTGCATGTGTTTGATTATTATCTACTTACTGAGACTGCTGTAGTGTAGTGGTTAGACCGCTCGCCTCCCCTCAGTGGCGATCCGGGTTCGATCCCCGGCGCGGGTGGTCACGGATTTTTCGCACGTGGGAAAAGTAGTGACCGTTGCTGCTGGCAGTCGGGTTTTCTCTATTTACTCCCGCTTCCGTTGTCAGCTCATTTCGTCACTGTTCCACTGTAGAGTATCATCTCGTGTCTAGTCTCAGGGAATTACGGACGGCTACGATCTCCCGCAGTTTGAAGTCTGCTTCTCGAGGCATAATACCCTGCCCTAGGGTTCATTACCTACTCGATATGTATTTATATCTGGTTAAATACTAATGATCGAGCATCCTGTCCTTGTCACCGAGAAAACCTAGTTAACGCAAAAGGTCATTATTCTCTTCGAATACAAGGTTACTTTTTGTACACTCCATTTGACAACGTAACTGCACAGGATTGGTATTAAATTAAAACTTCGCAGGTAAAATATAATTGTCACTTTTTTTATTAATGACACTGTTGTTGGGTGTAAACTGACCAATCACAGAGCTTACCGGAATTTTAGTTACATTAAGTTGATAATTTAAAACGCGAAATTGGTTTCTTTCCAATTCAAAATTAAGTTACATGACTTATGTTACTACCAAGCCAATTTAAATATAATTTTACTACGGTTTATTATATTTCTGGTACCTTAGCGACAGCAACGAAACTAGAGGCAGAAATGTTCCATGTGCAAAAGTTACCCATATGAAAAAACGTTCTCGTACTAACCTGTAGTAGAGTTATCCTTACTTCTATTATATCGAACCGCCCCGTCAGGTAGGAAGAGAGGACAGCTGCCTGCATTAGCAAACGCGATTCGACAAGTCCGATAAGGAAACGTGCGTGTTCCCTGATGCCGGTTTCCTTTGCCATTATAATTACGATTCTCACACCTTCACGTGCACAGGAAGTTTGGCTGTCAAACACATTGAATACAGAGAGATTGCAAAGCGCACGTTACCAACCAAAGAAAGCTAACATCAGACGGTACTTTAGAAGTCCTAGCAGCTGCTCTTCACAGGAACTTGCAACACGTTCAGTTACCAACAAAGCTACCAACACACAATTTTAATAATTAGTTTCCAATGGATTTTTTTTTTCGGTGTAGTAAAATAATTAGAAATCATTTTCATAACCACTAAGAAATACTCATAACATTTCGACATTAATATTCATGCAGTGTGTACACTTCTTGGAAGTCCATAAATTACTATATTGGCATGTAACAACTTAAATAAATGAAAATTGTAACAGGTTGAAAAAAATAGTTTTCAGTTATATTGAGACGCTCAATTTCCTCCCCTTTCCGTTTACCTTTGAATTGTATATATATATATATATATATATATATATATATATATATATATATATATATATATATATAACGCACATTGATACAATGGGCACAATGTAATAATTTCGTAAAAACGTATTTACGAACACACTGCAACACATTTTAAGTGCGTGGACGCAATATATATTTGTGTTCGCCCCGGCGGGCCCGAGCGAGGAATGCAGAGGGTAAAGTGGCTGGAGGGTCTCACGAGCTGAAGTCGCGGTAAAAGGCACCGGCACGTGTATGCGAGTTGGCCAAGAGGTTCGGAGCCCGCCTCGGTAGAAAGGTCCCTTCACCCACAGCCTACGTGGCTGCTGCGATAACCACACAACCTACGCCCAAAATATTGTACAAGGATAACATAGGAAACTCTTAGGAAAACACGAGACGTCTTATTTGATTCCAGCTCCGGCCGATAGGAACGCTGTTTCTTCTTCAGTAGAACATTGTTCAGTGGGTAGTTTATTGTTACTGATAAATTGAATTGTAATCGCGATTTTAGAAAATAGTCGTACTTTTTTAGATATAATTTTTGTTAAGTTGAATTGTAAAATATTAACACATTCTCATACCGTTAGCCTTAGATAAATTCAGACTGAAAATGTATAACCACCATAGAAAACAGAGACATAAGAATGTGAATTATGCTAGTGTTACCAGTTCTCGCCGTTGATTTCACGTCTCGCCCTTTAACAATGCTAAAATGCTGGAGTTTCCCATATTGTCCTATTACGATATTTGATACGCCGCTACACAGTGGTTTAAGCTTACCATACAATTAAGGTGATTCTCATTAATGAACTGATTAGCCAAATATATTGCGAGAAATTAGATTACGTAGTAAAAAGTGTTTTAAGAGAACTATACAACAGTTGTTCGATATCTGCTATCGTTTAGGCATAAGACAATTAATATCTTTCGAGCAGTATAAATTATGGATAATGGCGTCCTTTGATGATTTTTTTCTCGCTGAAGGTAATAGAAAGTGAAGCTATATGGGTAACACCGATACGGGTGTCATATTTAATACTTTTTATGCACAAGGTAAAAAATTATTGCGCTTAGTTTTACGGCACTTATAGAGTAGTGTGTCTCTTTCTGTAATAGGAATACAAAATCCTCGAGACTGCGCGTATAATTATAGGTGGTTAGGGATAATATTAGCACTTTCGACGCTCCAGTTACTTTTTTTATTTTCAGATAATTTATGCTTTCCTGCTACTTTATAATTTGAACAAAGTAGCCTTGGTCACAGTTTATGTGTATAGAGTGTACCGTACTCAAAAGTTAACGTCAAGTAGTCTTCAAAAGTACTCACTTTATTGCGAACTGACTATATCAGTGATTATAAAGTAGGTATATTAGATATATTAATTTGACTCGAGAGAGTTCAACTGTCCCGGAACTGTCCTGGATAACATTTTTGTTGACCTCAAAACGCTACTCCTACTTCTCGGGGTCGTCGTAGCAGCGCGGAGAAATACGCTTCGAGTCCAAAACACGTCGCCGTGCGTAACCGTCAAGCGAGATCTTTTTTTTTTTTTTTTTTTTTTTAAGTTTTCAGCTGCGCGCATCACGACGGCGTGATCAATGTGTCGCGAGGTGAAATTTCTACTTCCAGATGTTTTATTTTGTCGGGCGTTGCAGGAAAAGGGGATTGGCCGGGGAAGGGAAGCGGCGGAAGAGGTTATCTTTACTGCGGAGGTTGGTACGATTAATGGTGGGGGGGGGTGGAGGGGGAGGGTGATGGCAGGTCATCGTGCGTGACCTGGCCGTCACGGCCCGGCCGGGCGTGACTGTCCCCCCCCCCCCTTCACGCCCTGGCTCCTCCCGACACTCCAGCTCCTCTCCAGAGACCATGGGAGAAGTTGAGCTCTTCGGCGCCCGCCAGATGCTATCCTGGTGCGCACGTCCGTCGCTAGGAGCAGACCCTGCTCCGTGGTCGCCATGCGTGCCTCGGTTATTATGTCACAGGCCGCTCACAGCTAAGTCTGCACTTTCGAGGACCGCCTTTCCTCGGAGGGGTTGACAGTGGCGGCTGTGGGTTGTTGCCAGGTGGGGCTGTAGATAGTCGGAACTGTACACTCTTGATGAACGCGCCGTAGACAAATGACCATGAAATATTTGCTGGCTACTAGATGTTTTGTGACCACTCAGTAGTAAGGGGCACCTGCACATGAGCGTGTGAGTGGCTGTAAAGTCAACCAGCGCACAACCCGGTACAGCTCTTGGCAACTGCAGCCCTACCTGGCAACGACCCACGAGCCGCCACTGGGTGGTAGACCTGACGCTTGTTATGGTGTCCGCCTGCGGGTCTATGATCACGCATCCCTAGCTTGCGACTGCACGCAACTTTACGATGCATCGTGGTTTAGATAGCGATTTCGTGATTATGACCGTCCTCGTTTGCGAGTGTCGCTATATTTTGCGAGTACACAAAATCTTTGCAACAACGCACTCTTGGCGACGGCAGTTGGCAATGCTTCTGTAGACAAATTTCTCCCTTTAAATAATATTTCAAAATTTATATTTACAGCGACAGAAATGTCTCTTACCGTCGTCAATTATCATCCTCAATGATAGTACCACTAAGGTTAATTCTACTACAGGTTAGAAAGATCAATGTTATAAGTTTGGCGCACGGAAAATTTCTGCCACGTGAGCGCTGATATCGCTAATGCACCAAACTGACCAATCACAGAGCTTTCCTGAATTTTAAGATTTATTAAGTTGATAATTTAAAACGTGAAATTGCTTTCTTTTCACTTTCAAATTAAATTAAATGACAAATATAATTTCCAAGTTTATTTAAATTTAATTTTACTACGGTTTCGTATTTGTCTGGTCTCTTAGCTATCGAAGCGAAACTAGTGGCAGAAATTTTCCCTGTGCCAAGCTCTCCCATAAGAAAACGTATTTTCTTTCTAACCTGTAGAAGAATTAACCTTAGTACCACCTAACCTAATAATTATGTAACGGTTTATATATGCTCCGCTAGATGTCGGTAAGAATTCCATCACATACCTTAAGTTATTTTAACAGTGCTGTATGAAAGGGAAGTAGTGTCATTGAAGACATTTTGAAAGTGATATATACTGAAGACAAATCTATAAGCATCATTCCTCCAACGTAATCTTGGCCTTTGTGAGAAAACTGAATTATAAAAAGACATACGCAAAACGAAATAAAAATGAAATCCAGGTGAAGAAAAATATGAAGTTTGTGATTATCGCAAATTCTGTTTACCTTGCGCTGCAGTACAAACGTGACAGTTCGACTTTTAACATGTATATTTAAGCTGCAGTCGTTCAGACAAAATCAAGAATATAAAAAAAAAGAATTGTCGGCCTGTTTATGACCTAAATACATGTTAAATGTTCAACTGCCATGCATGTTTCTATCGGAAGCTGTTTACAGTTTGCTTTATAAACGCAAGTTCAAGAATTATTTCCTCAGAATTTCATAAATGTGAAAATTAAATAACCTAAATATGGCCGTCAAACCGAGCCTCAAGTTACATGCTGAGGATCGGGAAGGTTTTTCTCAGTCACATGACCACATTTGCTCGATCATCAAGGTACGTCATAAAAGTCTGCAAACCATTCAGGGCTCCATAACTTGTTGAACGCTCGAAAATTCTACTCCAGTCACTGTTTTAAAGTCTCAAGCTGGAGTTATGTTCTACATAAGCTAACCTCATGGTTTACTATAACCGATTGTGGGTTATAATGTTTTTCATTGGGGCTTCAGACGTCGAATTTGAGTACTTGGAATCCATAAAATGTGTTTATTATTCACATTACCATACTTATATTTATAAATAGTAAAAAAAACATTAAAAAAAACACACGCCTGCGGCTTAAAAACAGTGGATAATCTACAACTTGTACAAAGACTTTTACCTTACGGTTGAGAAAGGTGAATTGCAGCAGAAAACGTTCTACACAATCATCGGTCAAAGATACTAAAATAATAAATTAAGGACTCGGAACTTATAACGGTTTAAAATTACAGTGATAATACTAATGACGGCACGTGCACCACATATGTGTTATTTAAGGGCGTTCAAGTGGGGAAAAATTCATAATTTTATATTTGTATAAAATAGTGTTAGTTTTGTAGACATTACTTCAGAGAACATTAATATCTAACGGAAAAAAATTAGCTCATCTAGTTTTCCCGTAATGTCACTTCAAAGTCAAAATTTGGATATTTTTACTTCATACAAAACTTGAAAACCAGTAAACATAATGAAATGGAAAAAATCTCATCAAAACTACACGTCACCGTCTACGGCTTGAAGCATATACAAACACATTATAAAATATTTCTGTGTTTAAAATAAATTTCTAAAAGTACCAAAAAAAATTTAAATTTTGAAATTTTTTATTTAACATAAACATTTTTTGTAGTGGGTTTTAAATGCTACAGGCCATAGACAGTAACGCGTAGTTTTGATATGATTTTTTTCATTTCTTTATGTTAACTGGTTTTCAAGTTTTGTATGAAGTAAAAATACGCAAATTTTGACTTTGAAGTGCCATTACGGGAAAACAAGATGAGCTAATTTTTTTCCGTTAGAGGTATATGTACTCTCAAGTAATGTGTACAAAACTAACACTATTTCATACAAATATAAAATTATGTTTTTTCCCCACTTGAACAACCTTAATTCCCCTAAGAATGGATGCATTTGTTCTAAAAATTCCTTGCTAATGCACCGTCTAGCCAAATCACCAACTTTACTGCCTTCTACAAAAAGACGTGTAGATATCTTGACTTTATATGAAGGTTTTGAGCCCAGTTTTACATACATACCGCAGAGCTTTGATATTTTGCCAGAAAGCTGACACAAACACAGCACCAGTTGTTTTTCTTCTCAGTTTCAGTGTCGGCGTGTTAAGGACGCTGCCTACTTCGGAGCTCTGATGTGAGCAAGTATAGGGAATTACACGTTAAATTATATTAAATTAAACAACGTGGGGCTCAGTCACATTCCAAGATATCTCTGTTGGACAGAAAGCATTGTTAGCTTTGAAACGAAAATACCGATATTGCTAACGGAGTTAAAATGTGGGGAATAATTGTGAGTGTGTGCTTTTGATTCTCTGTTGAGAGTGAAACTATTTATTTACACAGTTGTTAGGGCACTAAAAAAAAAAAAAAAAAAGCAGCCCAAAAGATCTTATAGGAACGTGAGACGCACTGAGATGAACGAAAAGTCAGGGATCGTATATACGTGGTTCAATAGATATTGAGCAACATTTAATATAATGTAACGTTAAGTCCCTGTCTTTGTTCTTTTTTGAGCTGTGAAGTAGGCAGCGCTCTTAAGAACTGAAATCTTCAGAGTCTTTCTTGATGTGTTTGCTAAAGATCTAGCCTACCTAAATTGTTTGTATCGTTTCAGTATTACAGTTTGCTTGGTTATGGAATCGCAACTTACAAAACTAAATTCTAGTTTCGATTGGACCAAAGCATAAATACAGAATTAAATCTGGCCCGGTTGCAGTGAAAGAATATTTGATTGAACATCGATTTTTATTTGCGCCTATTAGAACAACGGTAATGATAATATTAACAAATTTGTTGCACATAACAACTATGAATACAAATAATGGGTGGTCAAAATATATGCGGTGCAATCATATTGCTAGACACCGTAATATTAGCGTAAGTTTTATTAAACACCATTCTCTGCTTCTTCAAAAAAAATTAATTCCATCAATATCTCATATTTGCCTACGGCAGTAAACTTGTCATATCGAAGAAATTTTCACCGGTAAACAAAAAAATCATATATTGTAAATTTATTAAAGTGAAGCTTGTAAACGTTCAAGCGATTGGGTCATTCTGTTAAACGAGGTTCAAGTTACACTAAAGCTTGCTAAATTTACTAATGAAAAATATGTATTTTGTTAACGCAATACTTGTCCCTCGGACCTTCCGATGCGACTATAACGTTTTTGTGAACTGTTCCACAGAATTAGTACTTGCCAGTCTATGGCGTTCAAAATATGGTGCAGCACTACTGTAACGTTTTCAGTCATAATTAAAAATTTATGAAGAGGCATGTACATTTACAATAAGGAAGATATGCATCTGAAACTAATATAGGTCGTTCGGGATAAACGGAGCACTAAAAATTTAACCTTTGAAAATCACTAGCCGTTACTGCATATAATTAAACATTTCCTATAGTTCCATGAAATTTTCCTATTTAAATACAACCATACTGAAACCAAAGCAAACGAAATCGACATAATTGTATTTTATGTAAGTATTAAACTATTTTTTTTTATAAAACTATATAGATACTTACCGACTTCACAATTTATCTTACACGCGCGTACGTCAAGTGACGTGTTCAGAGAGGCTACATATTTCCTGTTGTTACCCGTTACGCTCGGAAAGATACGAATTGACTGAACATAGAAATTTAGCAGGGTTTTTTTAGTTCTCACTTTATTCGGAACCGCTGATAATAGTTAACGCACTGTGGATAAGTACTGCAAAACATATGGCTTACTATGCAAAAAAAAATTCCAAATGGTCATCAACGAAACCTGTGCTCTTCGCACAATGACACTTTCTTATCCACATTTACATAAAGGAACTTAAACATACACCAATATTTTTATTGCATACTGTTATTACTAACTAATTGTAATATTAAATGGTAAAACTGTTTGCTAACTTTGTGATGGTTAAAGCACATCTTAATATACTGTAAGATAACTACTTCTACTGGAGTTCTGTTACCTTTAATTTATTTCAACATATTGTTACACATCACTGACAACAGCCACAAGTTAGCTGAAGACAATCATTCGCTTTCTCTGCTCTCTGGCAACTCACTATCTCACCATCGAACCCCTTCCCCAACATAACCTTGAACCCCCCTCGACCCTAGCCAGATGCTGTATGCCACACATCCTAGCTAGGAGGGAACATAGGTGGGAGACATCACAATGCATCCCAGCTCACAGCATACAAGACTGAACCCTATCATAAAATCTATGACGTGTTAAATATGCTTTATAAATACACGTAAGTGTAAGGTAATTCAATTTCGTAAACTATGCTTTATTATATATTAGTAGTTAAGAATTAATATTTGTAATTGTATTAAGTTTAAGGCCACGGTGGCGAGGGGTCAGACAACATGCCTCCCGCCGAGACGATCCGTGTTCGATCCGCGGCGGGTTCGGTCCCAGATTTTTCGCATGTGAGAAACTTGGCAGACGTCGCCATTGGCCGACACTCCCGTTTCCCCTGCCTCTCTCATTCTGTCGCTGCTCCACATTCATCTCACCTCATCTCATCAGTTATTCAGGCCGGCAGGCGACTTTACCGACTCGGTAGTCGAGCAGATGGCCCAGTCTTCACCCTCTCCCTACCAGAAGACGGGAACACGTGGTGGAGTGAGTGAGTGATTTTGGTCAGCGCTTAACAGCGAGGTCTTCAGCGCTGGTGAGGGTGACATGAGGTGAGTATGGAGCAGCGCCGGAATGAGGGGGCGGGGGGAAACGGGAGATCCTCGAGAAAACCCGCAGACCAACGGCATCGTCGGCACGATTCCCACATGCGAAAATCCGGGAACCGACCCCGCCGGGAATCGATCCCAGATCGCCTTGGTGGGAGGCGAGAGGTTTGACCCCTCGACCACCGTGGCCCCAACAACACGTGGTGGAGTTCATCATTCATTCCATTTCTTGTGTTAAACTTCTTGGCAAAATATTCTGATTTACCGATTATCCACTAAATTGCATATTGACTTTCAACATATACACTGGTAAATGTATAGAATATGGTTTAGCAAACGAAACATATTATTTAAATGTAGGCCATGCGTATAAATGAATGGTTGGTTCTACATATCGTAGTTATTGACCATGTATTTGTATTTAATCTTGTGAGTGTTTAATACAGTCAGAAATACATCTGGTCTCATCTAGCGTATCTAAAGCAATACGTTACCATTATACTGGTCAACGGAAAGAAAACTCATACCAGAGGCGGGTCGTAGAGCGCGTAATCATTACACGCATTAAAAACACTGTTTCTGAACACTCCAACATAGCTGAAAAAAAAACTGTTTATTTCTTTAGTCAAATATCATTATCTAGCACCAAGATGAATGCCCAAGGATCATTTAATGAACTTTGCTGCAGATTTTCCTACAATTAAATGTCTGGGTCACTGCTATAAGCCCTGTAATTCCAGTTGTATGACGGAAATATTGCTTGCTAAGCGTAGAGGGGCAATAGGCAGGTGCGCGCGTCAGTGTTGTCCGTATCGCTTCTTAGTTTCTAAGCCTCCAATACGCACAACAGCTCCAGGTAGGATTGCCAAACTGACCGCGATCACATTATTTCTCTAGACTAATTTCAAGTCAACTTTCGAAAATCCTTGCGCCAGTGACAAAGTTGGACTATATTGTTTTGTTTAGATTGAGGCACAAACGTTTCAGACTACTTGGCGGTGATTGGCCAAAGCACCTACATACATATTCTAGTAATTTACGGGATGTGCCGACAACATGTATAAAATAAGATGATATTTGAATGTTTCCTCTTACAGCGTCTCCAGAATAATTACATTTATTTCTACCTGCAATCCGAATATGAGGGAGATAGAAATCAAATCATCAACAAAAGAACGAGGCCCAGTGAAAATTATCTGGATTAAAACCCCTCGTGTCAGAAAACTAATTCGTACCAGTGACCTTTATAGGTACCTGTAGGACCGAGTGGGATGGCGCAACTGTAGCACGCTGGGCTCAAATTAGGGAGGAACCATGTTCGAATCCCGGCTACGGCCATTCACATTTTTTTTGTTTTCCATGGTTTTCCCAGATCGCTCTAGGCGAATACTGGGATGATTCCATAACATAGGCCATGGCCGAGTTATTTCGTAGTTCCTGTCCCTTATGTCAATTGTTTGTTACCGTCCCTAATGATCTGGCTTTTCGACGAGACTTAAGAGTGATAGTAAGTCGTCATCTTGAATTATTGTATTCTGTTAATAACTTTTCTTCTGGGTAAATGTATGGAACTTTAACTTAACTGCTAAGTGGAATACGTGTTGAGGTAATTTTAGACATAATAAATCTCTGTGTGCCGTTACTGGTTTTACAGATCGAATTTCAGTTAGAAAATTCTTATTACTTACCTAACTGCAATTCGATCTGCAAAACCAGTAACGGCAAACGAAGTTTTATGATGTCTAAAAATCCCTTAATATATTCTGTAGTTCGGTAAAAGTTGCGTATATTTACCCAGAAGAAAAGTTATGACATAAAATACAAAAATTCAAAATGGTGACTATCACTCACTCTTAAATATCGCTTACCTCTCCCTCACAGTCATCAGAAACTTCAGTTTGTACGTAACATGTGCACGAGATTATTAAATGTATTTTAGTCGACAATATGTAAAGGGTGTCGGAGGCGAGGTGTTAAAATAGCGAGCAGCAACGCGGAGATGGACAAGACGGATTGACGAGGTGAAGAAAGATATGCTAGGAGCCACAGAAGGGTTCGTGAAGGCGGGGTGAAAGATGTATGGGGCTGGAGGGCGCAGACGGCGGTTACGAAGATCGGCTGCTTGATATATGAGGACGTGGGATCGTTAAACAGCCGCCTCTTTATACACCAGCCAGTCAAATACGTGTCGTCACAAAACATCGACGTAGAGAAGCTGAGGGAACGGGAAAGTACCGTCAACACAATTGCTGGCTTGCCGCGGTCACTTTTCACAGCAATCATTTCAAAACAACCAGAATCTCTGCATTTTACTTCATACAAACACAGCTAGAAAACAGTAAAGTAAGTAGGCCTTGCGTCTCATCGACAGCGAGGTAATTGCAGAAGTTTTGCTCTGTATTTCTTATGCTTTGCTGTGATCGTAACTAGAATTTGGTTTTGTAGTTTGGAATTCCATAACTAACGTAGACTGCAACAGAATTAAAAAGATACAAACAATTTTGGCAGGCTATATCTTTAGCAAGTACCTCAAGAATTGAACGAAAGGTTTCAGTAATGATCAAACAATTAGTGTTCTAAAGAGCCTTGCCTACTCCACAGGCTATGAAAGATCTACGATATTGTTAAATTATATTAAATGTTGCTCAATATCTGTTGACCCTTCATATATGTCAACTCTAACTTTTCGTTCATCTCAGTGTGTCTCACGCTTCTATAAGATATTTCGTGCTGATTTTTTTAGTGCCCTAAAAACTGTGTGCAAACAAGTATTTTCACTCTCAACAGAGAATCAAAAACACATACTCATAATCATTCCCCGCATTTTAACTCCGTTAGCAGTATCAGTATTTTCATTTCAAAGCTAACAATGCTTTATGTCCAACAGAGATATCTTGGAATGTGACTGAGCCCCACGTTGTTTAATTTAATATGATTTAACGTGTAATTCCCTATACTTTTTCACATCAGAGCTCCGAAGTAGGCAGCGCCCTTAACACGCCAACACTGAAACTGAGATGATAAACTACTGATAGTGTGTTTGTGTCAGCTTTTTGGCAAAATATCAAAGCTCTGCGGCATGTATGTAAGACTGGGCTGAAAACCATAATATATCAAGATAGGCTATCTACACGTCTTTTTGTAGAAGGCCGTTCAGTTGGTGATTTGGCTAGACGGTGCATCAGCAAGGACGTTTTAGAACAAATACATACATTCAGAGGGGAATAAAATAACACATAAAGGTATATGTATATAATCTAGCAAGAAATAGTGCATGCATCATCGTTAGTATTGATTATCACTATAATTTTTAACGTTTTAAGGGTGCTCGGTGCGGTATGTAAAACAGGGGGAAACGTGTGTACCATTATTGATAAAATTTTAGAGAACGAATGAAGTTAAAAGTATATCGTTTTCGGAAGTAGGTTTCTTAATGTCGTATAATTGTCTAAGACATTTGAAATGTGTAAAATCTTTTAACTTTTTTAAGAAAAAAGTCTGGAAAATAAGCCTTTTTTAAAAATCATTTAGTTAATTGTAGTAGATTAATGAAGCATGAATAACATGTTAAACCATGTCTTAGACTTGTACCTTACCATGCTCTATAGTATGTTGCATTCGGAACATTTCTGGAATAATTATGATCCTGTAAAAACAGTAATTTAATTTAAATAATTTCAATTTTTACCCGACGAAAACAGGACATCTACTTGTGGAGATATGTTGCTTCTATCCCTAGTACATTGAGTGAACGCAGAGCAACTATGAGAGGATAATAAGTGACAACTCATGTTACCAAAACTGACAGGGATTATCTTCAGGGCCGGATCTATCAGCTAGAGCCCGATTCTCACGAGAATGCTTCAGTCCTGCGGTAAAGACGAGTGAGGTGTCATTTTATTAAGTTTTTTTGTGTATGTTACGAATATTCTAACCCATAAAACGAAATTTATATTTTTTTCTTTTTCTTTAAAAGCTATATGGAAGCTACTGATATAGATTTCCGGGTAAACACATGCGTAATCTACATAAAATACTGAATAAAATGACACTTCACTCGTCTTTACCGCACGATTGAAGACATTCTTTCACTCAGCTGATTGACTAACAATTGGTTCATTACAAGATTATGTTTAGAACGATATTTTGAAGATGCTTCTATTGAAATTGCGTATAAGTTATAAAATAAAAAATAATAAAAATTGCTCGGTGTTTATTCTTCAATACACTAGTAAGAAAGCATTTATAAATAAAATCATTAGACTAATAGCTAGCATAACCGCACCTTACTCATGCAAATCCCAATTCCAGAAACCGGAAATACACTGTCGTCCTTGTAAATGCATAAAACTGTTACTTTCGCAATTAAAAATATCAAATTTTTCTAACAGTCTGGAGTTCATTTTGGTAAGCACTTAGGACACAGCCCCAACCTTCCAGAACACAGCCTCGGTATCAGCGAATTTGAATGTAGCTGCAATAGCGTAATTTTCTTTGATTTGTTATATATTTATAATGTTCAGTTTCAAATATGGGGACGTACAATCCCGCAATAAAAAAAAACTATGCATATTTTACATTACACGTGTTTTAAAGAATAATATGTATTTTAAAAATGATCTTAAGTAAATAAAAGAAGTACAAAAGACAAGAATTAAGGCACAGTTAACATTATATTAATGTTTCATAGGGCTTCTTGTTGGGCTGTTGTTATGTAGAGGAGATATTTTATGTCACTCTTCAGGAAACCTTTTGAAAAACTGAATTTTTACACTTTCTTCAAGCAGACATTCAGATTCACTGAATACAATGGTGGAAATAGTTTTTCTATATTCCTACTGGTACATATGTTACACCCTAGTGGAGGGCCATGAATCTCAGGGAAATTTGGGGGTAAAACACGATTTTTAAAGTAGTTCTATACTTGAAAACGATAGCCAATTACATAATTTAAATGTTGCAATTGAACTTAATGACCTATCTAACATAGGATACGCAAGTTCCGGTCTAGTGCGTAGGAAACTAACTACGAGAGAAATTGTGTGATAAAAGCAAAAATACAAAGCTTTTGAGCGAAACGAAACAGTATAAATTACCTTCATTAATATGTACTTAAAATTACATAAGACGCATAATGTTACCAGTTTCCGAAGTATCAATGACAAGTTAGTGTGTCAGAGAGGGAGACAACTGTAGTTCACATATTTTCCGCGCACACACAAAGGTTTGCAGAGCAGTATGTGCGTGCATGCGTTGTTGAATATTGATTCTAACGAAACCTAGCTACTGCCTATACACTTTTTTTATTTTTTTATTTTTAGTATTTACACTGGCTAGTTGACGTTCGAAACGGTAACTTCGGGCCCCGAAAAAAATGTTTCCCGTAATGTGATGACATCGCGCCTTTAGTGTCTTTCTAAGGAAGGTATGGACATTATTTTGCCGTATATTCTAGGTCTCTAAAGTTCCTATTTCCAAATGACCTCTTAAATGCATAATTACCAAAATTTTAATAAAGCAATCATAGCTCTCTACTAAAAACCATTAAAAAATTTACTGTAACACAATATATAGGTTAAGTATTAAAGATCTGTTTGAGTTTAACACATTAATTTTTAATATAGGTGCATCATTTTTGTAGCATTTAAAAGGTTTTTTTTTTAATATTCATTCAAGGCCGAAAAGGAAATCACTGAAAATATATTTACAACATTCGTTAGCCATACTGCAAATGAGAAAAATATTTGTGTGTGCTAAACCAGTGACAATATGCATTCGGATCAGTTTAGAGTAAAATAGAGGGAGGGAGGGAACTTTTACTTCAAAATATCTCATTTTTAACAATGACATATTCAGACAAATTCTTGAAACCATTTGTTTGCAGATTGTTGAATGAAATAGATAATAAAACGTATACATCCTAGACAGTGAAAATACGTTTCGTAGTTATACAAATCAGAGCACCTTCGGTGTAATGAATGTTGTACGTAGTTCAAAATGTTAAAACAGTACAGCAACCCATTCAAAAATTATTGATAAAACATTAAGTTCGAATTATTTTGCAAATGCATTTCACGGTACACCTGTATACTAATTAAGATTCATGTGATTTTACCAACAAATGTACAAATACATTAAACTAAACACAATGAAGCTTATCTAATGTTTCATTAAAAAAAACTTGTACTTTTTGAAATATAATGCATTGTAAATATAATCACAGAAAAATACTATAAATTAGTGTGTATAGTTTTATTTTCTTATCTCGTTCATTTCTAACGCAAAAGATTTAATCGAACTTGCTAATTGTCCGCAAATATTAAATCTTTATCTTCATGTACTTATTCTTTATCTGAACTCTTTAAAGTAATGATCTAACTTATGCAACTTTCATTAAAGGTATAATGTAACTACTGTCATGTCACTAACAAAATAATTTCAGAATAATAATTTACGAAACTAGCACCAGTGCATAAAAATACACGTAGACGTGTATTTTCTTTTGAATATCGCCAACTTTTTTCTGCGACGTTGTACATGAAAACGATGTATTTCAACTCAGACACGTAATGAAATTCTGCGTTTGTTGGCCAGACTGTCTGCACTACACCTCCACGTAGCAGCTTGAGGGAAAAACCGATTATCGGCACAACAATCTTCGAGCGCATAGTGTGTTACATAACTTGCCCTTGGACTCACAGTGGAACAGGAGTCTAACAACCGTCCAAGAAAATCTACAAATTTTAACCTAGTTTGACGGATTGCCCTTGTCGTGCCTTAAAGCCTTAAGTGCTGAGTTTTTCTATGCGCACGTCTATGATTTTGGATTTTTTGAAAACACACACACACACACACACACACACACATATATATATATATATATATATATATATATATATATATGTGTGTGTGTGTGTGTGTGTGTGTGTAGCAAGTAGCAAGAAATAGTGCACGTATCATCATTAGTACTATCACTACAACTTTTATTGTTATAAGTGCCAAGTCCTTTATTTCGTAATTTTTCTGTGCGTACGTCTCTGATTTTGGATTTTGAAACATGTATATGCATGTGTATCTGTGTGTGAGGGTGTGTGTATGTGTGAATGTGTGTGTGTGTGTGTGTGTGTAATTTCTCGCCCAGTATTTCGTGTATTTATGTGTTTGTACTTGTTGACTCAATGTATGTTTTTGATGTTTATTTTTGTGTATCAGCGACACATGTTAAAAAAAAATATTTTTTCCGTGACACGTAATTAATAAATACGGATGGAATTTTTCAGACCGTAGTGCACACGTAAACGTTAAGTAATCGCCTCGTCTTACCCAACCGCTCGAAGGCTACGACGCGAAGAAAGCACGGGGGAAAAAAACAGACGGTGAGGAGAGTTACGCCCTCTTGCGTCCTCACTGAAACGCGTGGAAAACGAAAAGGAAAGTTGACCGGTCGCGCTAAGTAGTCTTTTTTGATGGGTGGGGAGAGGTTTGTGTCGCAACTGCTCGGCTCGTGCAGCGCCGTGATGCAACGCGGCGGCAGCGAGGTTAGAGAGCAATCCACACGTCCCATCTGGAGCGTCTTCGTGAGGACTACGCCCTCTGGCCCGCCCCCTCCTCCTATCTCCTGGGGCACTTTCACCGTCGTCCCACTACACCGGCGGACAGCCGCGGGTGCAAGCGCGACCCCCCGGGGCGGGTAAATGCCAAGGTCACCGCCTGCCAGGGGATTACCGCCCTACGTTCTGTAACTCTGCACTGGGCGTCTTTTCTCACAGCAAATTGCGCGTCATTTGGCCTAATATCCACTTCGCCTAGAAGTCATTTCGCCAAAAATTTCAAAGTAGCCCCAACAGTCACTTACCCTAAACATCACTTGACCTATAATTCATTTGGCCAAAACGTCACATGCCCTATAAGTAATTTGGCCTAAACTTCACTAGGACTAAACGTCACTTGGTCTAAACATTACTTGGCCTAAAATTCACTTGGTTTTAAAGTAACTTGGCTTAACAACCCTTTGCCCTATAACTGTTTTGGGCCATATGACTTTAGACTAAATGATGGAGTGTACCCGTTTCCGCGACTGCTGTCGCAGTACACAAAAGCAACAATCTCCCGGTAATTTCTGTTCTTCTGCGGCGTCTTCGTAGCCTCCGGAACCACGGAGGGCGGAAGAAGCAAGTGGAATAATTTGCAGTTAGCACAACTTACACATTTTGTTTCAAATAGTTGTTCATTTCTCTAGGGAGTATTAAGTCCTATACGCTTGAATAAATGAGGTTTTTTTGGTACTTTCATCGTGCTCGAAAATGTGGCATACAACATTTGAAGACAACAAGAAGAAAAGGGAGAATGTCACTGTTTTGTCAAAAATGAGTTTAATACAGAAACAGCAAGTTACTATCCCGTAGAATATGCTGCACTACTGAAACAGAACGAAAAGGACTATAGTCACTGTAAAATTCTACTCTGAATATTTACTGTACAGGAACAAAAGGAGGAATGTCCTCATCGTACAGC